>VNJO01012893.1:0-48070 GCA_008042535.1 Drosophila tani | reverse complement strand
TCACCTCAAATCATTTAATAAATGTTCGTGTGAGTTATGGTCTTCATAAATTAAATTCCTGCACGAAAGTTGCATTTGATAATTTCACAAAATTAGGCTTTTCCTATTTAACTAAGATTTATATATGATTTATGTTTTGTTATTTATTTGTTGATTTAAATTTTTATTATGGCAAAGAAAACATGCTTCTATGACACATTTCCTTGAACTATTAACAGATTAATTTACCGAATTATTTATAAAACGTTTGGAAATTAAATAAGCTTAGACGAAAAAAAAAAGATTAATATTCCCTTAGGTTTCTTGATACCTTTTAATATATAACTCTCAATTCAATATAATTTTAAGTAAAAACAGGAAACACGCCTATGTTTGTTAACAAAAATCAACCAAGACAACTGTATTTTTATTTAAAAAACATTTGTAATTTATATTTATATTTTTATTACTATTTAAGGTGTGATCCAGTCCAATCAATTCATTTTTAAGGCGATAATTTCAGCTCGTGGCTCGTTGCATCAATGGGCCAATCACGAAACTCATGCCATAATAGCCATATTTGACTCGTGCCAAATTGTGGTTGAGCATGAAAATCTTTTGGACAGGCGGCATTATGGACACCTCAGCGAGCAATGCCCCCGTGGCCGTCGTGGTGCCGCCAGGAGGAGGAGCAGCAGAGTTAATGAAATCCGGCAAAGAAATTGCCCAAAAGAGCGTGACGCCCGAGCTGCTCATGAACTCTGCGCCATAAATTCCCATAAGTATGTGTATTTGCATAAGCATTTGCATACCGCCTGGCTAGACTCCGGATCGGATCGAAACCTTACCCTAGCGGTGATGTCTGGACACGAAAATTCTGGACATGGAAATTCTGGCCCCTGGCCGAAATGTTTTATGGCCCAGGTTGAAAAGTTGCCTTTTAATTGGCCAGCTCTCAACACCGTTCGCCTTTGTGGGTGCTAAATGGCTTTCATTTATCGCGGTCAGCTGGGTTCAAATGGCGCGTGCTTTGTGGGTCACTTTTCCGCCTCTGGTAGAAGACTTTTCAGGGAAAGAAAGAGCACCACATTGACACCATCTGATTGCCGGCTGCGGCTAACTGTCGGCTCTTTGTGGCCCAGTGCCGTTCCTCCCCAGATAAGATCATAATTCTGCCCGCCGCTTCCCGAGATAATTGTTTTCTTGTCATTTATCGCGTTGGCGCGGGGAAAGCTGAGCTGCACTTCTCGGAAGGTGCGGAGAAATAGATTTTCTTTATTGCCATTCATAATTGCGAGGTGCGCGATGCCACTGACCATTAAGGCCGTTGCTTAAATTAAGGGCTAGCTGAGCTTTTGCCAACTGTGGATTATTGTAATTGAAGTTGTTTCTATTTTTAGGGCCCTCAGCGGGATTCTGGCCTTAAACAAAAAAGAAAAGGAAACTTAAGTAATTTATGAGGGCTTGATAGTTTTAGAAATCTGGTAGTTTTGGTATTTTTATATATTTATTATAAGCCTAAGTCTCTTGTGTGCTAATTAATTGCTAAACATTCCCATATGTATTTCCCCCTTCATTTCCCCCGACTCTAAGGCACCATAAATGTTGAACTGCCTACTGTTATAGGAAGATATGTTCCCCTCTATCATAATACTAGAATAGAATGCTTCATTAGCACATTCTAGCATTCCCGATAAAGAGATTGTTCGATAGCGGTACACCGGTGATTGGCGATTGGAAATGGCTCAACGCACGATTATAGTCGCATCCATCGCAGAACAGACGTGTCTCGGGGTCTAGAAGCTCCTCTCTTAAGCCGCAGATCCCGTCGAGGAGTTATGGCTGTGACCCACCTTCGGAGCTGGAAGCAGAAACGAGTTGCGATCGCTGGAGCTCGAGCTGAAGCTGGAGCGCAACTGCGCATCGGTGCTCCAGTTTCTGAACCGCGGACCTGTCACGCAGCCTCCGAGCCGAGGAGAAAATCGGAAAATAATTGCAAGAAAAGCCGAGATCCCTGCTAGAAACAATTGCGGCCAACGGACAAAGCTGGCCAAGGAGAAGACGCAGAAGACGGCGACCTGAACGAGTTTAGCAGGAAAAAATGACTTGTCGATCTTGATTCCGAGTGTCGTCGCCAAGAAGCTACCGACACAGCAGCTGGTAGAGTCAGTACACATAAGGAAAATTCTAATAACTAATTAATAATAAGTATTATCACATTATTGCTAAATTCGAATAATTAAAACAAGAACTTGGTACTAGACAAGCACTAGACTTTAACTCGAAAAACTCTAAAATTCTTTTGTATTTAAAACCTATATTGGTATATTATCATAAATAAATAATAATATAATAAAAGTATATAAATATAATTATTAATTGTTGGTTGATTCAATAAATTACATTTTTTAGTATAAATTAAATAATCAGAACCTCAAATTAAATGTGAAAACATTTAGTTTAGCTCTTACTAACTTATTAAAATTATAAATTATTTTTTGTTTATTTATTTATTTATATATTTATTTGTTTATTAATAATTTAATTATTAATTTATTTATTCATTTATTTATTTGTTTATTTCCTATTTCTTCTCGCAGTGCAGCTACCGTAAATCCCGCTAATCGAATAAGCGTATGCCGCTCTGCTAACAAGGCTTATATGGTTGTCAACTATAAACACACCTGATGTCCATGTCCATTTGTTGTTTGCCAGACCATTCTTGGTCAGGAGAATGTCGTAGCTGGCTGGAGCTAGCTCTTCGTTCTGCAGACAATTAGGATCGCAGACATTTAATTGAAGTGGAGCGAAATAATTGTCATTAAATGACAACGGTGACTTGGCCTACATACGGCCCAAGCACACTTAATAAGCGTAATATAAAATTAATAAATAGGCCTAAAATGGAATGGTCGGCTGCCTTTGATCACAAGTCGTATTAGTTATATATTTGGACGTTAAATTAATTATCAAAGAAGTAAAACAAGGCACTGGCAAGACACTATTCAAAATAAAAACCAGCACAGAACTGATATTTATCAGTAAGCTCTTCGGTTGTATTTAAGATAATCAGAGACTAAATTGGTAAATTCACGAGACGCATACAGGTCGTATGCGTAATTTAGTTATTAAGCCACCCACTACTTGTTAGCTTACCTTTTTGTTCACCTTTCTTCCAACATAATTCACTGCCAAATCACTTTACACTTGAGAGATTATAAATTGCCAAGTAAGCTTTAACTTTAACGGAAACTTTCTTCTCTAACCCCGCAATCAAAGTACAAATTCTGCTTATTTTCCCAATGACTCGGTCACGTTCCTATTCTTCGGTCGGCGACAACACTTTCGTTCGCTCGTAATTTGCATTTTCCAGCCGAGAAAAATAAGGTGGGAGATGTGGAAATCTCGGCAGCCGGAGGAGCAGAGCAGCGACCGGAGTGCGCGAAGTCAATAACGAGACTAACTGCGTCCGACCAATTTAACGACGCCAAAGCCAACTCCATTCGCACGGGCAGAGGCAGAGACCAGAGGCAGATGCAGAGAAAGAGCAGAGTAGATGCAGCCGATGCAGCAGCCAGTTTGGTTTTTTGTGTTGCGTGGAGTTGGTCAAAAGTGGCCAACTGACTGGCTGACTGACGACTTGACTTCGGCGGAAGTGGATTAGCCAAAGTTCGGACTCGGCCAGCAGTCGCAGCCTGCGGCGTGATCCTAAGTACGACACTAATAGCGACAATTTGCCACGCTCAAGTCAACAGAAGTCGCAAGGAGTTGACATCTCAAATAACTCTTCCCAAGGCGAAAAGTAAATTAAATGTTGGGAAAATAACGGTATTATATTCAATTAAAAAGTTTAAGTAACTCTTTTTTAACTCGAGATAATTTAGTGTAAGGAACGTAACACTCTCCAAATTCAGTTCCAGCAGGAATATGTTTCTTAAGATTTTTTAATGAATTTTCTTAAGGGGGGAGAAGGTAGAGATGGCTCCCTTAGGCAAAAATGTCTGCTTCTTATCATAAATAATAAATAAAATCAATAATACAGTGTCACTTAAGGAATAATACTTATATTCTTAGAACAAATTACCTCTATATTCCTCATTTAGCATAACCCCAACCTCCCCCCACATCCATCATATCCCACAATAACAAGTTAGTCCTCGCTTTTCTGGAGCAGGTCAGGTCGGACTTGGCTTTGGCACGGCCGTCCACCTTGACTCGATCTGGAGGCCCAGTTTCCATTGCCGAAAAGTGGAAAAACCTGCGTGGACGACAGTGGCCCAAATTGCCGCGTGCCCATTCGCCGACCGAAGCCAAATCTCTGGCCAATATTCAAGCGAAGCAACCGTTAGACAGACGATGGCAAGGCTCCCGGGGTAAATTAATTCATGTGCTGGCCAGGCCGTCGATAACCGCGCATATTCATGCCAGGCGGCCAGGCATCGCCGCCTCATCCGAACGGAAACAGGTTCGCTGGCCAAAAATGGGTCAATCTCTCAGAATCTTTGAGGCAAGTGTCAGGTTCTTGGTGCGGCCCACAAAAGATGAAGTTGGCGGCGCATCTCGACTCCTTTGTGCCAATCCAAACTGGGCCAGGCGATCTAGTTCGATTCGGGGGACTTGGACTTGGACTCCACTGAGAGGTGCTCAGAAATGTGCCACATAAATACCGTTTACCGTAAACGGCCTGCTCCTTGCATTCAATGACCCATTTTGGATCAGGCTTAGTCCATGCGAAGACGCCTGTCTGGCCAGCCTGTCAGTGGTGCCTTCACTGGAATCGAACTGGATTCTACGGCCATTGGTGTCAATCGAAATGTATTTCTAGGCGGGATTACACTCGTTGAATAACGATTGGATGGCAGTTGTCCCATTACGAGAACAAGTGGGTTGGATAATCTCAACGTGTTAATCTCATACTGTTTTGTGGTGGCAACTGGTTGTTATAGCTTTGCAATTAATTTTGGATATGTTTTGGTACTGACTCGAATGTGTTTTAAATAATTAAATCTTTGGAGGATTTATCGATGGCTTATGTTTTCTAAATAGGCATTTTTTGTATCGTTTTACTATTGTGGCAAATTTAATTCTAAGATATAAATATACTAGAATTCCTTAATGTAATTTCCAGGCAGTATCACAATTTATTGGGTAATTGTAAAGTGATAATTTGATAGAGTTTTGATTTCAAGCAATTGTTCCTATGTTATAGTCCCTGTAAATATATATTTTGTAGTTTTTATTGTCGGTTTCTTATTTCCTTACTTATATTGTAATATAATTATCATTCAGAATTATCTTTCATAATTACCATTTATGTTTGAGACAGAGAATCTTAAGGAAGTAACTAAAACTGATCAAATTAGTAACAAGCAAATAAAAGAAAATATATTTTTCCGAATATTAAACTATACATTTAATACACAGAAACCAATTTTGCATTTGGTATTATATTTAAATGTTTTTTTTATAGAATTGTCTTGTTTTTGGACAGCTTCAACACAAAAACCGGAGAAGCCGGAAAGGCTGCTACGAAAAATGTTCATTACCTTGAATTTCAGGTAAAGAGTCATGTAGCGTATCTGTAAAAAGCATGTAAAAATATCTCAACCAATTCAACAAAATTGTAAAAAATCCAAAGACCAACGAACACTTTATATTCTTAGAAAGAAATCATTGATTCCACTTAATGTATTTGAGGAAAATACAATAAAATTTACGTATTTCTAGCTCTAACCCCAACATTTTATATAATCTCCTAACAAGATACTTCTGTTAGTAATTCTCCAAACTTTTAACTTCCAAAGTTTTTTCTTTTTATTTAATCACATTTAAAAAAATATACAATGTTATTCCTTAAGTATACAGACATTGCTCGTATTAATTGTAAACAGTTTAACATATTTTTGGTCGATTACGATTAGAGATTTTATACACTGGCGTTTTACGTATTTGGTTCGGTGGCAGGGTGCGACTTTGCTCGACTTCAACTCGATCTCGATGGATGTTCGGGGCCAAATTACGTTCCTAAAATACTAACAGTTGCTGGGGTTGCTTGATTGGTTCGATTTGTTGTTAGTCCCGGATTCTCTCTTATTAAATTTGCATAGCTAACTAAGACTACATAATTACAGACACATCGTACACTAAGGCCTGGGACCTACGTGAGAAAGATTACCGGCAGGAGTGCTGCCAGTCCCAGGACCAGCAAAGGCGCCGAGGTGTGGCCACTGCCGCCGCCAGTCGCCGAGCGGTACTCGTCCTCCGGCAGGTACTCCCGTATGTGTCGCGTCTTGTTCATCATCCAGTAGAAGGCACGCATGTTGCCCAGCTTCTTCAGCTCGTCCCCGATGTCGTTCCGGATCCTGGCATTGTACTCGTTGAGGAGGCGCTTCTCCGCGGCGCTGAGGAGCGTGCTGTCGATTAGCTTCGGCTCGTACGGCACCATGGTGACGTCCTGGAATGCAAGGAAGTGTGCCCCACTGGGATGTGTATGTCCGGTGTCCACCACCTCGAGCACGTTCTTCAGACGCACGCCGAAGTCGTCGCGCTTGTAGTAGCCGGATTCTGTAGAGGAAGATAGCTTTAGTTGTCTGGAAAAATACTTCAAATAAATTACTTACCGCTGGAGAAGAAGTAGCCCTGCTTGAAGTGGAAGCTGCTATTCCTGCCGTAGGCCACGGATATTGGAGCTGTTAGGGAAGCGGAACTTAGCAAAGTATATAAGGATAAGTACGAATCTCAACTCACGCTCCTCGACGGCACCATAGGCGCCTATGCCATGGCCTGTGGCCTGCGGATAGTCCGTCATATCTTTCCACACCATACTCCTAACGAGGGCGTCCACCTCGGAGGGCTTTAGATCAGCGGGAAACTTGAGCTGCGCCAGATGCAGGATACCCGCCAGGACATTTGTGTAAGCCTTCTTCATTTCGTGCGTGGGTTCGCCGAAGATGAAGGTGCGGGAGACGTCCGTGGTGCCCTCCAGATACTGGCCACCCGACTCAATGATCAGCAGGCTCTGGTCGGAGACCTCAATGTTTGTCACATTGCTAGAGATGTAGTATGGCAGGGCGGAGTGCTCGCCATAAGCCACCACGGTGCGCAGGGACAAGCCCTTGGCGTGGTTCTGTGAAAGGCGCCACAGCTCCACCTCGTACTTGATCTTTTCCTCGGTCCACTGCTCCGTGTGGAAGCGTGTCTCCATGTTGCTCATGGCCTCGCAGATGGCGGCTCCGTCTCGGATGTGCGCCTTTCTCATGCCGGCCTGTTCGTCGGAATTCTTCTGCGCCCGCATGAAGATGATGGGAGAGATGTGCAAGACAACAATCTTGCCCGGCATCGAGGAGTATATGGCCTCCGAGGCGCCCGGATCCTGCACACAAGGCGCTGAGACGAGCACGCGCTTCCATTTCTGGGCGTAGGTGCGAATATCACTCCAGATCTGGTTGTACTCCTTGATCCTGCCAGGATGTAAACCATTAGAAAAGAGCTACAGCTTTGGGTGTAAGAAAACACTTACTTCACGCAATCCTCATTGTAGCAATCAGTGCGCAGGTGGAGGTCAATGCCGAGACTGATCTTTTTGTGATCCACATAGAAGAATATGTCATCCTGGCTGACAATGGCATAGGACTGAGAAAAAGCATACATTTACAAAGAAATTATAAAATATCGAGCCATGAAGGGTTAATAAGGAAACTCACTTTAACCACGGGCGTGTAGGGAATGTCTGTGCCGCGAATGTTGAGCAGATAGGCCACCTCGGTCAGCGAGGTGACCACCATGGCATCGCAGGCCAGTTCGGCAAGTCGCTTCCTCAATTCCCGGACCTTGTCCTGCCAGTTCTCGCCGGCAAACTCCTTGGCCTGCACCTGTATCACCTGGTTCTTAGGCGACTCAGGGCGATCTGTCCAAATCAAGTCCACCAGGTTGTTGTTGATCTTGGCCAGCTTCAAGAACTTGTCCTCCAGCTGTCGCTCCCACTCTACCCACAGAGCGTGGGGTACCAAATGGGGATCGGCACCGACGCGTTTGTCCAGGTGCACATGGCTGCCCAGCCAGTCGGCCACGGTGACATTGCCATTGCTCAGGAAGATCTCCCAGTCACACTCCAGCTCCCCGTCCGCCTGCTGGACGTAGCGCTTCTCCAGCCAGATGGCCGCGCCGTGATGGGTGATGGCCGCCACCGCCCGGACGCCTGTGTAGCCGGAAAGGTATCGCAATCGCTGATCCCTGGGCGCCACCTCCTGATTGAGGTGTTCGTCCATGGAGGGCAGCAGGTAGCCATAGATCTCGGGACCCTGCAGCGAGGCCCTGATCAGCATTTGTTCGCGCACAGCCAGCAGGCGAGTGTGATAAACGCTCATGGGCTGGATCTGTATGGATGAAAAGGATTAAGCACGATTTAGGGGGATTACCTTTATCCCAACTTACATGCTTGCCCTTGCGATACTGACATATTTCACGGTGGAAGCCCTGAGGCTTGTCCGCGTCCACGAAGCCCAAGACTGCAAACAATCCATAAAAAACATAAGAATAAACATCAAAAACGGGGAAACAAAATATTTGCGAGTCGTTAAAGATGTTGATAAATAAAATTCAAATTGTTGCCATTAGTTTGAGAATTCGTTATGTATATATTTATTAATGGCCCAACTAGCGAGCCGAAAATAGCAGCAAGTGCGTCACGGTAGCTCGTCCGAATTTCCCACGCTCGTTAAGCGGCCATGCGACGCGATCTCCGCTCATTTTCTTGCGACTTTGCGACTTTTATTCTCGCGCCAAGTCTCCAAGTGAGACATTTCCCTCACCGTCTGGTGACAGGCTGAGAATTCACTTGAATTTCACTTTCAACGGACCACCGGACCACAGTCAACGCTGCGTATGCGTAATGTATCCCAAAAGGGAACAGTGTGAACCAGTTGGTGGTCAGTGATGATTGGGATGTCAAAACAGGGAGACACTGACACGACTGACAAGTGAATGAGCGTCGGCATCTTGGCCAGCTGTTCGAGCACGATTTGTCAAAGTTTTGTGGAAATTATCAGAAGAAACGGATGGATGGTTTCATATATGCCATATGGACGGCGGCACAAGTACATAGTATATTTCATTGATTTATTGTAGCCAAAAGCCCAAGACATGGTAGGCCAAAAATTCGAAATAAAAACATTATTCTTGGCTGTATTTTGGGTTAGACAATTTTTCAATTCAGCTTGCCAACTACATTTTGTTTAATGAAACATTTTAATTAGAAAACGAATCAAATCATAGTGGTCTGGCTATTGACCTTGGAATTAGGAAATTAAAGGGCACGGTCGGCATAGGAAATTGGTTTTAGTTTTATAGCTTTTTACATTTAGTTTGGAATTATTAGGATTTTACAAAGCTAATACAGGTGTAGTTTCCATAAATATTTAGGTATAATTTTCATACAATTGTAGAGTACTTTAAAATAATTTTTCTGTATTTATCAAATGAAGTTGATGTATAATTTTCTTGAAATTAATTCCCCTAAGAGTATTCCCTCTTCGTCAAAATCAATCTACTCATGCTTCCTTGTTTATCTTGGCTCTTTTGTTTAAGTGGAAATATTTGAGAATTAATTTTCATGTTAATAGCCGCATACTCATCTCTGCGAAATTAGTTAAAGTGATTTAAAAGAAATATACGATAAAAAACCATGGGCGGGCGATAGAGGAGCGTCCAGCCGACACAGCTGAGTTTGCATTTATAAAAATAAACATTATGCCATCACAGGCTGGCTGGCTGGCGATAGCATACTTTCGTGACGCACTGTGCGGAATTCTAATTCTAGTTCGGAAAGTCTGCGAAAATTCAAGTTTCCCTGAGGCCATGTGCAAATCGTTTGTGCGCCGAAAATACCGTAAATCGATCAAAAGTCCATAAAATCAGCATCGTCCGGCCCTAAAATAACATACTAGGAGCGAATAATAGTGGTACTCACCCAAGAAGATGCTGAGCGCCAAGCGCCAAATCCATTTGGCTGTCGTCATTGTTTTTATTTGCACTTAAAATTTCCCGCAATGTACTCCGAGTCCGCGTCCGTGGAACTGGGATCTTGGCCCGGAACAGCCGGCGAATTGTTTGTGTTTGCCCGAATCGCCTGCACTTGTGCACTTTCGCGAATTGTTGTGGCTTCCGTGTGCTCTTTTTGGGTGTAAACAAATCAAACGGTTGCAATTAATGATCTTGGCTGGTCTGGCCGGGCATAGGAACCAGCTTCTTTAATGGCCAGTTGTCTGGGCGATGCACTTTTCCGGTTAATGACCGGAACGTGGAGAGTGTCTGTTGCACCTACTTGGAGGGAGTGGCTCGTGGCCCGTGGCATGTGGCACCTCAAAGGGTGTTGCCCTGCTTTGGTCGCCAACTGGCGCTTTCTTCTAATTGGTATGCCGTGCAGTGACCCAGCGACCACCAACTTCTAGTCCAATCCCAATCCCCCGAGTAATAACTCATCTGTCGGCGACATATGTATATAAATAGGCATGATATCAGACCGCTTAGGAATTTATAACTTCCGCCCGAATCCGAATCCGAATTCAATTGGGATTTCTTTCTTCTCTTTTTGGAAAACGCCAATTTGGCAACTATTTCTTTTTTTTCAGTTCGTCTCTGTTTTGTAGTTTAACAAAATATTTAATTGCTGCTTTAATTAGTGAAGCGTAAAAGCCAGACCCCAGCGAGTCATGCCGAATCATGGTGGAACCCACCGGGCGTGGGCGGACTTCCGAGCTGGTTGCCCAAGTTTCCTAATGATAATGCTGATTTTATTCCAAGCGAACGCCTTTTAGGGGACCTCAAAGGGAGGCGCTACGAGAGGCAGATGGCACTCAAAACTGATTGATAACAAAGGTTATCTAATTGAGACGCCTAAAATATAGTAATTAAATTATATTCTCTATGATTTCATTGCCAAAAATACCCAATTTCATGTTTAAAATCCCCGTTCTCCAGTGTAGTGACTGAATTCCAAACAAACACATCGCGTGCCCCGACAAACTGTCAATAAAAAATAATTTCTTTGTGCGAAACCAATTGTTTTGCAACAATTTGTGTGCCAAAGCCAGTTTGATTAACATGTATATTTTCCAGCTGACCAAGAAATGCTTTAATTCACTTTCAATTGAGCGATTCAGAAACAATTTCCCGCCTGGGCGTTACTCGGACCATTAGAGGTAATTTGTGCTGTTTCATATTGTTAACTTATTGGCGTCAAACGCCCCACATCCCCAGCCCCATCCCATTCCCATTCACACAACAATGTGCCAAAGTCACCACAGCAGCCCACAAAAGCTCAGCCATCGAAATGAATATGGCTTGCGAGAGGCCACCATCGGAACTGATGCCATTTTTGTAAAGAAAAAGGTTAAGCAAATTTAATAATACTATGTGGGGGCAGAGTTTGTATGCCTTGTAATATATGTGAAAGTGGCAAATGGCAAGTGGCCCTGTGATCCGCCTCCGGCTGGCAATTATCCGCTTGACTTTGGCACCAAAACAACATGATGATGCTCTAGTTATTGAGCACTCTGCGATGTGTGTCTGTGCTACTTTTTATAGTATATCCATTTGCATGTGCATGCTGCCAAGAATCGGAGCGGGCTCATAATGTGTGTAATCCGCAGGCCCTGCCAACTGGCAGATCTCACTATTATATCACTGGGGAAAAACTCTTCAAATGGTCGGAATAACACAAATTCCTACACCTGCAAACGGATTATGTGCGGCCTTTTGTTTACGTTTCTAATTGGGGAACGTTTGTGAATTGGGAGCGAGGTGCTCCGCCCATTTGTTGTGTGTCTATGAAATGCATTGCCCTGACCGCGACCAAGAAGAAGCCGCTGACTCACCCACAGAACATGGTTAAACACTGTTGCCAAAACTAAAAAAAACAAATAGAAAATGAAAAGAAACATCCAAGAACCCCGCCAGCATATAAACAGACACTCGGAGAAAAAGTCAAGGATTTTGTATGCAAGATCAAGATTTAAGAAGGTTAAGGAAAGAAAGACTATTATTAATTATTTAATTTAGAGTATGTAAGTTTACCAAAAAATAAATAATTTAAAAAATAGATAAACCTTAAAATGTGTCATATTTATTGGAACGATGTTAGATGTCACTCTTAGGCCTCTTTTAATATAATGATTTATAAATTACCACATTATTAGATAGTAAATTTCTTGCTTGTTTTAAGATTATTCCCAGTTTATTTTCCTAAGCTTCATGATCTCTTAACACTCTCACTCCCACATTTTCCTCTGTGTATTTAGCCATGCCTGTTTATTTAGTTCGTTCTGTGTATTTTTGGGTGGGGAAATTCAAAAATTGAATCGGATGCGCACCTTGAGCAGACAAATTTAAAAATCTTTCACGGTGCACGCTACAAATTTGAAATCGTTCACGGCATTTGCAGAATGAATGCAGGCGGCGGCTATGATGAGCGGCGTCTTCACTGGTCCACGCTGCGGCTGAGTGACGTGCTTGCTGACAGCGTTACGTATACGCAGCGTACTCTATATATCTCCGAGTTTGCACAGCTGTCCGAAATAGCAGCGGACTCTTCAGAATCTTTTTACCTGTGGCGGTTTCAAAGACACAACAACCGCACACTCGCGCGCCTTAAATCGAATGAAGAGCGAATTTCTAGCCAACCGCACGCGTGCAAAGCAACAAGCAAACTGAAAAACTTTTTCATGTTGCTATTTTGTTTTTTTCAAAATGTGTGTGTGGCGCGCTCACACACCCACCACACACAGCAGAGAGAGTGTGAGGGAGAGTGAGAGCGAGGGAGCATGCATGCATGCATAGACAATTTAATCGGGGAAAATAATTCGGAAAAGCGGAACAGCTGAGCGAAAGGCGCGTGAGCGGGAGCTTTAGCCATAGACGCTCGCCAGACAAAAACATTCCATCTGAGTCCGGAAGAAAATGGGAAAATGTCTCATCTTCTCCTGCAACACAGTGGTTGCTCGTGGTCCGTGAAGTGGAACCTAATCCCATCTCAGAGATAACAATGGTCCTCGCTTGCTGGGGCTTACGTTTCAGCTCTGACAATGACGTCGCTTTCAGCTTAGACTTCCTCGAAAGAGTTTTGCAATTGAGTTCGATGGAATTGTGGAAATTATGCTGTCAATTGGTATTTTATTGCTTTTAAATTGACTCTTTAAGAAGGGAATGGAGTCGAGAAACCGGAGACCACTGTGCGGGCGGTTGCATAATCCCGCGTAAACAACACACATATCCGAATGAATCCATAGACGAACTCTTAATCTCAAAATCGTTTTGTTTATTTCATTTCACTCTGCTCGTTTAGCCCATTTACACACAGCGGCAACCACTCAATTTTCCGATGAAAAGCGGAGCAGAGCGTGGCGGCGTTCTCGTTGGCGTCTAAAATTATGGGAGTGCCATGGGTGAGGGAGATCAATATGCTCTTATTTATTATGTTGCAAGCTCGCTGCTCTCGGAGCAGCAGGAGAGTCGAGCGCGGAGATCGCGTCGCTCTCGACATTATGAACTAATTAAAAATCGACTTTGAAGCGTGCCGCCCGCAGTGGCAAATGAGCTTTTGATCAATACGCCTGACATGCAATTAGGCGGACTCGCACTTCGGGTTTTAGAGGCTATAGCTTCCACGTATAAATCATTTCTGGTTAACCTTTACGCAGGCAATCTCGAGTGGGGCTTGCATGCGAGATAATCACACATTTGCTGTAAGATTTTTAGTAAATAAATAAATAAATAAATAGATAGATAAATAAATAAATATTTGTATAAATGAAAAAAAAGTCTGCCTCATAGCAGGCCTAGTTTTTCGAGTCTGTCAAAAGATGTCTTACCTGTCCCATTCAATTGGTGCTCTTAAAAAATCACAAAATTTTCCCAGGAAAATTTTCTTTTACAAATTTTTGTTTAAAAAAAACTAATGTGTGCTTTCTTTAAGTAATTGTATTGTCTTGACTTGAATAACATTCTTTGGAATAAGCAAGTTTCCCCGCCAGGCTGTGGCTTTGTGGTCTCTGCCCAGTAGACACCGCCCACAGCCGGACCCTTACGAATCGAGGTTCCTCTGAGAGCATGGAGGACAACTCTGAGGACGAATCCCGCTCAGCGACCCCAACGCCCCAAAATTTAGGAAACACCTATCGCCCCTTCCGTGTGGCATGGGGGTACCCTGGGGTTTCGATGCTGCCTGAGGGCTGGTTTGGACTACGATTGCCGCTGGTGTTGTTATATCTATTGTTGATATTGGTGTTAAATTGGATAAATGGTGTTAAATTCTTTTAAATATGTATTTAATGTAGCTATAATTTTCTTTTGAGCCGCAGCCACTGTCACTGCAATGTCCAAATCCGAATCAGCTATAGTGGGAGCTTTGAACTGCTTAGCACTGCTTTGAACTGCTTTGCCGACTTTCGCAGGGTGAAATAAGCTTTCGAACAAGTGTGGCATGATGGTTTGCCTTTTAAGCTAAAGACCCTTTTGCCAACTGCGCAATATCTCCTCAAGTCTTATATAGTCAACTATTAGACGCAGTCGAGCTGAAGTACCTCAAGGTAGTGTTTCTCTTATTTATTATGTTGCAAGCTCGCTGCTCTCAGAGGAGAGTCGAGATCGCGCCATGTGCCGTGGTGTTTCCACCGCCGCCGCCAGTCGCCGAGCGGTACTCGTCCTCCGGCAGGTACTCCCGTATATGTCTCGTCTTGCTCATCATCCACAAGAAGGCACGCATGTTGCCCAGCTTCTTCAGCTCGTCGCCGATGTCCTTCCGGATCCTGGCATTGTACTCGTTGAGGAGGCGCTTCTCTGCGGCGCTGAGGAGCGTACTGTCGATCAGCTTCGGCTCGTACGGCACCATGGTAACGTCCTGGAATGCAAGGAAGTGTGCCCCACTGGGATGCGTGTGTCCAGTGTTCACCACCTCTAGCACGTTCTTCAGACGCACGCCGAAATCGTCGCGCTTGTAGTATCCAGACTCTGGAATCCAGGAGGAGGATAACTTTAGTTTCAGGAAAAATATTCAATAAATATTACTCACCGCTAGAGAAGAAGTATCCCTCCTTAAAATATAAGCTGCTATTTCTGCCATAGGCCACGGATATTGGAGCTGTTTGGGAAGCGGAATTCGGGGAATGATATAGGGATTAATACGAATCTTCACTCACGCTCCTCGACGGCTCCATAGGCGCCAATGCCGTGGCCCGTGGCCTGCGAATAGTCCGTCATGTCCTTCCTCCGCACCAAAGCGCCTACCTCGGAGGGGTTTAGGTCGGCGGTAAACTTGAGCTGCGCCAGGTGCAGCGTGCCCGCCAGGCAGAAAAAAAGTGTTATCTACAATTTACTTTAAAATTATTTTTTGATTGAAGTAAATGTATAATTTGTTTGCCTTCTATTCTTTCAAGAGTATTCCCTGTTCGTCAAGATCTGGCTGGCGATCGCATACTTTCGTGACGCACTGTGCGGAATTCTAATTCTAGTTCGGAAAGCCTGCGAAAATTCAATTCCCTGAGGCCATGTGCGAATCGTTTGCTCGCCGAAAATAACGTAAGTCGATCAAAAGTCCATAAAATCAGCATCGTCCGGCCCTAAAATAACATACTAGAAGCGAAAAATAGTGGTACTCACCCAAGAAGATGTTGAGCGCCAAGCGCCAAATCCATTTGGCTGTCGTCATTGTTTTTATTTGCACTTAAAGTTTCCCGCAATGTGCTCCGAGTCCGAACTGGGATCTTGGCCCGTGCAAAGCAACAAGCAAACTGAAATACTTTTTCGTGTTGCTATTTTGTTTTTTTCAAAATGTTTGTTTGTGCAGATGTAATAAAGCGCTCGCACACCCACCATACAGCAGAGAGAGTGTGAGGGAGAGTGAGAGCCAGAAAGCATGTATGCGTAGACAATTTAATCGGGGAAAATAATTCGGAAAAGCGGAGAAGCTGAGCGTAAGGCGCGTGAGGATTAGATTTTTAATAAAAAAATAAACAAATAAGTATACAAATAACAAATTAAAGCTAGATACTTTTTTTCCTTTTAGTAGGCCTTGTTTCGAGTCTGTCGAAAGGTGTCTCACCAGTCCTATTCGATTGGATAAACTTAAAAAGCAAGCAACACTAACAGACGACGACTAGAAATATTGCTCGGAAAAAATCAGCTATTGCGGTCTTTTCCAGCATTTTTCTGATCATCAAGATTTCACTGCTGATTTTCCAGCTGATTTTCCTGCTCATTTCCCTGCTAATTATCCGATAACCCACCAAGATGCCGATGGTCATGGCTTGTCGCGCTCGAGCCGCTATGAAGCTCCATCCGGATTGCTATGATCGCTTGAAGAGACCCCTTTACATGGAGCCCCCGCCTCCGACCAACGTAGTGAAGGAGAAACCCTGCGGCGTTCGCCGGGACAAGCCAGTGAAGCCCAAAAAGCCGGCAAAAAGTGGACTTCCACCGGGTACCATTCCACCAAGGCCCCAGCCAGGACAAAGAGGTGGCGGCAGCGGGAAGGCACCACCACGTGCTCGCAATTACGACGGCGCCAAGGCCACGTTCTTTCACACCAAGGGCCAGCCGTGGGAGTCCAAGGGTTTCGCCGAGCTCTCGAAGAACGAGCTAGAACGGATGCGGGCCTCGCGGCCACCGACTGTCGAGGAGCGGCGAGCTGAGCAGGAGCGCATGCTGGAGGAGCAGCAGTACCAGACCGCCGAGACGGAGCGGATGCGTAACTATTTCCACCACATCGACGAGCAGCGCCGGGAACAGGAACGCGAGGCTGAGAAGAAACACGCCCTCGAGGCGGACGAAGACGTCGACGAGGAGAGAAAGGTGGAGGCCAAGAGACTGCAGGTGCTCCACCGGGCCCTGGACGCCAAGTACGAGTCCGATGAGCGGGTCAAGGAGGCAACTCGAGCCATCTCCGAGGCCAAGTGCAGTGCCATGTGGACGGCCCAGATTCAGGAGCGGAAGCTCCTCAATCGCATCCAAATGGATCACGACGAGGAGATGGCCCGCAAGAACTTGCTGTACAACAACGCCAAGTGGGGCACCATGGAGCAGCACGACCAGGACGAGGAGGAGCGGCGCAAGCAGTTCGGAATTGCGGTAAGGGAGCAGATCAGGGATCGGGAACAGCTACGGTACAATGCCCAGGATCGCCTTCGCCTGGAGGCTCGCGAGCTTCGCGCAGCCGTGGACGAGGTAAGGAAGGCCGAGGCCGCCGAGGCGGACTCCCAGACAAAGCGAAAGGTTGCCTACCGCGACGAGCTCACCACGTACATAAAGCTGCACCGGCACTTCGTGCGGATGATGTGCGAGCAGGATCAGCGGGACGAGACCCGTGCCTACGAGTACCAGAAGCTGAAGGAGAAACAACTGCGGGCACAGAGGGCCGAACGCGAGGCCATCGAGGCGGATGTGCAACGAAAGCGGGATGTCCTTTTCGCCGTGGGCCAGAAGACCCTCGACGCCAAGGACAACCGCGAGGAGATGCACTACCTCGCCGAGCACGAGCGCCTGGAGCGCAAGTACAGGGAGAACGAGCGTAAGGCGGCCGAGAAGGAACGCCGCATGGCCGCCGACCTCAAGAAGGCCAACATGGAGCAGATGGAGCACCTCAGCCAGATGAAGGCCTGCTACTACGTCCAGCGGGAGAGGGAGCTAAAGGAGATGATTGAGTACCGGGCCAAGTACGAGGAGCAGATGAAGCAAGAGGCCGCCGAGCAGGCTATCAAGAAGCACTGCCTGCGCACCGGCGTGTCCTGCCAGATTGAGGAGCGCGAGAAGGCCCGCCGCCGGGAGCTGGATGACGAGCGCCTGGCCATCGAGCGGGAGAAGGCTGCTGAGGCCCAGCGCCAGAAGGAGATCGATACCGTGATCACAGTGAAGCTGGATGACCTCCAGAAGCGGGGCTGCCTGCCCGGCACGGCGGTGCGTTCGCTCAAGGGACGTGTGGCCAATGCCGGCCTCAAGAAGAAGATGGGCGCCGAATTCAGTTAGATGTGTCCATCTTCTATTGAATCATTCCCTGGCACTCTCACCAAATCCCAACCCCAAACCCTCGTTGCCATTGGCATTAGTTGGCTTTTTGAATATTTCGGAATTAAAACTTGCAGCATAGTAAAGCTTTTGAGAGTTTTTTTCATTCGTTTTTAAGGGGAATAATTCCCGAAAATAATTCAGGCTTTAGGGTTTTAATATTGCACATTTATTCAAAAGATATAGCTTTTATTTCTACATCCTCTTCTGAATTGTTTTTATTAGAAAGGATACCGCTTTGTATCAATAATTTTAATGTCCCAGTAACTATAGAATTTAAGGAAGCTTTCGCTCCAATTGCCGGTCAGACATCCGCCTTCGCAGTTGCAACCGATCATGTTGCAAGGACCCTTCCCACAATAGGAACCTTTTCTTGCCGCTCCATCCGCACAGATTGTCACCCGGCAGACGTCTTTTCCACGGCCACCAGTCTCTTCGCATTCTCCGCTGTCCATCGCGTAGGTTACTTCCTCACAAGAGGTGCAGCACTCAGCATTGGTCTTCCTTACGAGGGTTAGACAGCAGACGCCAATGAGGAGCAGGAACACTTTTGATCCGTCCATGGTGAGATGTAGCCAGGAACTGATTAATTCTCCCAGAGGAGGGTTCCAATTTATAGGCTGTTGTCTGATAACAATTTCCCTGATTTGGCACATTCTGGGAAAATTATTCGGAAACCTTGGGGTCACCTATTTCCAGGGAATTGGGCTGATGTAAAAGTGATAATCGGGTTTCCTTTGAAATTTAAATAGCTAAAAGTTAAGGGATGATTAATCAGCATGAGCTCCCAGCAAATCAATCTAATCAATAACAACAATGAAAGTTACATTCGAGTGTGACCGAAAAAAGAAAATGTTGAAAAATACAGACAAATGTTGCTAGAAATATGTTGCGCAACCCAAAAAAGACAAATGTTGTCACAAAATTTGGTAACTCTAGCTCTTATAGTCTCTGAGCTCGGACTGACAGACGGACAGGCGGACAGACAGACATGGCTAAATCGACTCGGTTGGTGACGCTGATCAAGAATATATATACTTTATAGGGTCGGAGATTCTTCCTTCTGCCTGTTACATACATTCTCAGTTGGCACTAACTTATAATACCCTTGTAGCCTATGGGTACCGGGTATAATAAGTTGAAGCTTCATAGCTTTTCCTTGCAACTGCAATTTTATTGTCTTCTAACTGTTATGGTATTTAGATTTAAAAAATTATGAATCTGTTTACTTTTTAATACAATGTGGTACCTTTAGCTTCAGATGTGCTTGGATTAATTAATAAAATATTTATTATAATAGAAAACATTTCAAAAATTAATATTCATAGAAAACTACGGCATTTCATCTACATTAAACCTTCTAAGCCGGACTTATTCTATTATTCTTCTTCCGTAAAATTGAAACAAGTATGTAATTACAAAATGTACTTGCATGAAAAGCATATTTATTATGCATAGCAATTTGTTTCTACAGCATTTTCTGTTTGTTTCTATATCCAAGATTCCTCAATGATTGTAATTCCGTACTGGCTATTCTTTTCCTTGAAGGTCTTGCTCCACTCGCCGGTCAGACATGGGCCGTCGCAGCTGCAGCCAAACACGTTGCAAGAAACCTGACCACAAAACCCCTTTATTGCCACTCCATCCGCGCAGATCACCACCTCGCAGGTGCTGCCTCCGTTACCGCCCACCTCGTCGCAGTTTCCCCTGTCCATCCGGAAGGTCAATTTTTCATAAGAGGTGCAGCAGTCAGCATGGGCCTGTCTGACAAGGGCTAGACAGCAGATACCAACAAGGAGCAGGAAAGCCTTAGATGATTCCATGATGGTACTAGACAGGAACTGATGAATTCTCTAAGGGATCATGCCAATTTATAGGCGGTTGTCGGGTAGCAATTTCTAGGGAATCGGGATTTGATGGAAAATTCGTGGAATTTAAATGTTTATGAACTTTATAATATAAAGTGATAAGGAATGGTTAGTTCTCAGTTAATCAATCTAAGCATCAAGGCGGAAATACCTTATCATGTTTAATAGAAAATATTTTATGTAAACCTGTGGCTTCGACTTGGTTCCGCAATGCCCTATTGCCAGCCAAAAAGTATGCAATTCCACCCCAACTTCTTGCAGTTAATTTATAAAATAAAATGTTATTTATTCTGACTTTTTATTAAATAAAAATCAAAAATAAAATAAAAACGGAAGATTCAACAGAATATATCGACCTATATACATATGATCTACTCATCAATACCATTCAGTTGAAAGGCATCTCCATTGAGATGCCTCCTTCTGTCTTTTACATACATTATCGGTTAGCACTAACTTATAATACCCTTCTAACCAATGGAAACCGGGTAAAAATATCCTTAGAAAACTACAGCATTTCATCTACATCAAACCCTCTAAGCCGGACTTATTATGTAATCTTTCTTAAGAGTGAAACAATTATTTATTTACAAAATGCACTTGCATGAAAAGCATATTTATTATGCATAGATTTTATTTCTACAGCATTTTCTGTATGTTTTTATATAAAAGGCTTCCAAGATTCCTCAATGATTGTAATTCCGTACTGGCTATTCTTTTCCTTGAAGGTCTTGCTCCATTCGCCGGTCAGACATCCGCCGTCGCAGTTGCAGCCAAACACGTTGCAGGGACCCTGTCCACAAAAGGCGCCCTTTATTGCCACTCCATCCGCACAGATCACCACCTCGCAGGTGCTGCCTCCGTAACCGCCCACCTCGTCGCAGTTTCCCCTGTCCATCCGGAAGGTCAATTTTTCATAAGAGGTGCAGCATTCAGCATGGGCCTGTCTGACAAGGGCTGAACAGCAGATGACGACGAGGAGCAGGAAAACCTTAGATGATTCCATGGTGAGATATGGAGAGAAACTGATGAATTCTCTAAGGGATCATGCCAATTTATAGGCCGTTGTCTGGTAGCAATTTCGCCGAGTTAGCATATTCTGGAAAAATTATTGGGAAACATTGGTTTGACCTATTTCTAGGAAAAGGGGATTTGATGTAAAATTCGTGGAAATTTAATTGATTATAAGCTTTATCAAACAAAAACACCTCTTAACGAGGTGAGGTAAAAGTGACGATGGCACATTCAACTCAACAAATTTCTGATACCAAATTTTGTGACGATTAACAATTATGTATTTAAACAAAAATATTAAAAAAAAAAATTTAATTAGTTTCAAAATCGACACGCTGCCTGATTTGCCTTTTTAAATTTTGAAACTAATTAAAAAAATTTAAATAAAAATCACAAAATTTGGTATCAGAAAGTTTTTAAGTTGAATGTGTCATCGTCACTTTTACCTCACCTCGTTAAGAGGTGTTTTTGTTTGATATCAGACATTTTTAAAATTACATATGTATGTCCCATTGTTGTTATAGGTTTTTATTTAAAACTAAAATGGGAAAAATTAACAAAAAAAATCCATATAAGAAGTTAGCTATATGGGATCATTGCTACTAATTTTGATGAGAAAGCCAATTTTCGGAGATATGTGTTGTAACCCAAAATATCTCACGGGCTATACGGCCTGAAGTGACTATAAAAATCGTACAAGCCATTTAAAAAAAAATGTTAATCCTTAAAAATATTAGTTTTCATTCTAAATTCTTAATTATAATATTTAGATAAATTTTGTCAAGGCAAAGTAATTATCATATCAAAATACCTTCCCAACGACATATAGCACGTTTCTGTAACTTTAGTCGTTCAGAAGTTATGGGCGCGAGAAATTTTCGGTTTTCCCGCCAAAGTAGCAAAAAACGCAAAAATTAAATCATATAAAAAAAAGAAAATTAAAAACGTTTTTTTTTATTTAAATTATTTTAAGTTTCCTTTGATGGTTTTAAATATTATTGCATTGTGCAAGTCTATATATGACTCTACATTAGTTTTTACATAAATAAATAAATTAATAATGGAAGATCAAACAGAATATATCGACCTATATATATGATCTAATACCAATCAGTTGATGTATAAGGCGTACGTATCCAAAGACCTCAATAATACATATATCAACAAAAAGGTATTGAAGAGTGAAATATGTATGTATATAGGTCGATATATTCTGTAAGTCGAATATACGACTTTAGCTTATATTACGTTTTTCATGATTTTTGGGGGCAGAAGTCAAATTTTAAAACAAACTTGATCTGTGTGCAACGGATTAGAATGCTGTCACAAAATTTGGTGGCTCTTATAGTCTCTGAGATCTGTTTACCAACACGGACAGACGGACAGATGGACAAGGTTCAATCGACTCGGCTGGTAATGCGGATCAAGAATATATATACTTTATGGGGACGGAGATGCCTGTTACATACATTCTCGGTTGGCACTAACTTATTATACCCTTGTACCCTATGGGTACCGGGTATAAATATCCTTTAAAAACTACAGCATTTCATCTACATCAAACCCTCTAAGTATGTAAACTTTCTTAAGAGTGAAACAATTATTTATTTACGAAATGCACTTGCATGAAAAGCATATTTATTATGCATAGAATTTAATTATACAGCATTTTCAGTATTTGCTAAAGGAATAGGCGACCAATGTGTCTCAATGATTGTAATTCCGTACTGGCTATTCCTTTCCTGGAAGGTCTTGCTCCATTCGCCGCTCAGACATCCGCCGTCGCAGTTGCAGCCAAACACGTTGCAAGGTCCCCTTCCACAATAGGTACCCTTAATTGCCACTCCATCCGCGCAGATCGACACCTCGCAGGTGCTGCCTCCGATGCCGCCCACCTCATCGCAGCTTCCCCTGTCCATCGAGAAGACCACAATTTCACGGGAGGTGCAGCATTCAGCATGGGCCTGTCTAACATTGGCTACAGAGCAGATCCCGATGAGGAGCAGAAAAAGTTTTAATGATTCCATGGTTAGATGTGGAGAGAAACTGATGAACACTCTAAATGGTCAGTCAATTTATAGGCCCTTGTCTGGTAGCAATTACGCTGAGCTGGCTTATTCTGGAAAAATTATTTAGAAACATTGGGATGACCTATTTCTAGGGAAAGGGATTTTTGATTGACTATAAGCTTTATAATATAAAGTGATAAGGAATGGTTAGTTCTCAGTTAATCAGTGCAAGCATCAAGACGGGGAAATACCTTATCAAGTTCAATAGAAAACATGTTGAGCCCCTCCGGCTACGACTTGGTTCCTCCATTGAGCTATTTCAAGTCAAAAAGTATGCAATTTCACCCCAACTTCTTCCAGTTAATTTACAAATCAAAGTGTTGACCAATTGAAAATATTTATTCTGACTTCTTATCAGACTCAATAAAAAAGGGCTTAACTCTAGCGAAAATGTCTAAACATAAATATTTGTGGAGCTTTTGCAAATCTTAGGGGCTAGAGTGCGTTTAAAATTAAACAGTATGGCAAATGATTTCGTTTCGAGTTCGATTTTCGTTCGATTTGCTTGCAGCTGCTCTCAGTCAACAATTTAGAAACCAAAGTGAACAAGTCTTTGTCGCAATATCAGGGTTATTAGCTATTTACAGTGCACCAAGGTCCGAGGAGGTCCCAGTCCCAGTGGTGAGAGAGCCTACAGGCATTCGTCGGTCTCCTCGTTGCCCAGCGACACGATGACGGGCGTCGATAGGTCCACCTCGAGCAGCTTCACCTGGGCATCCTCCTCGTCGCGATCGTCCTTGCCCAGGCGCTGCTCCTGCATCTCGATGTCCAGGGTGCCGTGCTGGCGCTGGAACGAGACCACGAAGATGACCAGCGAGGCCACGATGAAGATCACCGCGGTGCCAGAGCACAGGGCGATTATCAGGGAGGACCGGTAGTTGGAGGGACCCGAGAGCTGGGCAGAGTGCTCGTCCGCAGAGTTGCTATCGAAGGTCTGGCCAGCATCGTGGGGCGGATAGGAGACCAGCGGAGTGGCAGTGCTGTCGTCGGAGGAGGATTGCTTGGCTTCATCCGCAACAGGCTCTTTATCCTCCTCGGAGGAGTTGGAGTTGGAGCCGTCTTTTTCTTTGTCTTCCTTATCCTCGACAGACTCAGGCTCCTCCTCCTTATCCTCTACAGATTCTGCATCAATTCTCGGGGATTCTTTCTTCTCCACTGGCTTCGCTGTGGAGCTGGGACTTGCTAGGAGGATGGGCTCTTCTTCATCGATTTGGTGAATGGTAACCTCTTCCTGTGGTTCCTCTTCTTTTAATTTCTCTTCATTGGCTTCCAGTTCTTTCGGTTCTTCGTCCTTAGGATCTTCAACCTTGGGTTCCTCTACCTTGGGTTCCTTTTCCTTGGGCTCTTCTACCTTGGGCTCTTCTGCCTTGGGCTCCTCCTCCTTGGTCTCCTCTTCCTTAGGTTCCTCTGCCTTCGGCTCCTTTTCCCTGATTTCAACTTCCTTTGGTTCCTCTTCTTTAGGCTTCATCTCGTCAGCAACAATTTCCTCTGTGGTTTCAGGAACATCCTCATCCTCCTCAGGCTGTGTATCCTCCGAGTCTGCGGCCTCCACTACTGTCTCCAGCGGCGGAGCTGTGCCCACCACTTGCTCCTCTATTTCCGCCTTGGCCTGCTCCTCCGTTGCCTTTTCGATCTTTTCTTGGAGCTCAGCAGCGGATTTGAACAAAGCTTTCCGGATCGTCTTCTCGCCCTCTACGGAGTTTCCATCGATCTCGTTCAGGCTCGAATTGGGCTCCTCAAACTGGCGTTCCTCGCGAGCAGTTTCTGGCTCCTCCTCAACTTCAGGTGCCACTTCGATGGGCAGCAGGTCCTCCACGCCCTGTTTCTTGGTAACCTGGTGCTTGGGCTCTTCGTAAATGGGCACTGGAGTGCTGGTGCTGTCGGCCTCGAAAGCCTCGTGCTCCTGCTCCAAGGCCAGAAGATTGGTCTTGGTGATGGGCTGCTCGGTGATGGCGCGATCTTCGTTGAGGATCACAGAGACCAGGTCGCTGGTCACCGCGGGCAATGGCCTGCTACTGCGACTTTCCACTTGCTCACTGGACACGGCAATGTTGTCGGTCACTGCCTCGGGTTCGGCTTGGTCCTCCGGCGCTATTTCCTGGGCAGGCTTTCTCTCCTCTTCCTCGGCCTCCAGAGTTTTGGGTTCACGGGCATTTTGGACTGCAGCTGAAGTGGAGAATGTCATTTTAATGATATCGAGGTGACAGTTAATGTAGGTAAAACTCACCTTCAGACTCTCGATTCTTAGTTTCAACTTCTGCAATACTTGAAGCACTTTCTTTGAGTGGCTCCGCCGGCGAGGGAGCTTCTTCCACCTCGCTGTTGACATCGTTCTTAATATCCTGCTCCAGGGTACCGCCATAGACAGACACAAAGCTATCTGGCACTTCAGCTCCACTGGATTGTATAGAAGCAGCAATTGTCTCCGCCTTGGGAGCCTCTAGAGGATGAGCTGAAGTCGATGTTTCATTTTGGCTTGTTAAATTCGGAATCGGTGAACTTTCTTCGATCTGAGCTGGAATTATCGTGGTGGCTTCGATGACTTCTGGGGGTGGTGTAGAGGACTCGACTGAAAAAAAAATTATGATTTTTGGTTACTTGCAGTCCAGAACTTGTAAATATTAAAAGAGTAAAGTATTAAATTCAATAAAAATAGGTTTTAATTTTTAAAGAACGGAAATATTGAATTGGCAGCTAAGTAACGAACCAGATGTCAAAATATTGTAAAATTGCATACAGTTTTGACATAAAATCAACTGTAAAGTCGTGGCGCCATTGAGCAGAATACAATGTAAGGGCAAGAAAAGTAAGATACATGTAAAGTAAAAATGTGTAAAATATACAAGTAAGAAAGCTACAGTAAAGTGTGCTCGACTGCGAAATACTCTTTACCCTAAGAAGGTTGCATTATATTAAAAAACAGATGGACAATACTAAGTCATATGGCTTAATTATGATTTAAAATATGAGTTATTGGGTATAAAAACTTTAATCTTTAAAGTTGCTAGTGCTGCTAGGAACTTGTTGGGAAATACCCCTTGGAGCTGACACATATCCATGTTGGTCAGCCAGTTAATTGTTCAATAACTCCCATGTTTATCATCCTTTTGTACGCAAACTTTTGGAACACCTAACGGTATATTTATTTTATATCTATTTACTTTCCCTAGAACATCAAGTGAAGAGCTTTAAAGACGTACTTTTATGATTTGTGTATAAGTTTTATATAATCTGCATACAACGTATAAGAATGTTGTCAGAAAATTTGGTAGCTCTAGCACTTACTCTTATAGTCTCTAAGATCTAGGTGTTCATACGCAGAAAGGGTCACACAGATCAAGAAAATATCTTCTTTATCGGTTCGAATATACCTCCCAATAATTAAGTTGATATATACATGTCTGGCGATCAAAATAATTCATGATTCTACGTTTCTGATTAAGTACCTGATAGTTATACATAAATTATTCTACCCATTAACCTATACCAAAATCTGTGGTCCGCTTTCTCCACGAACAAAAAACAAATAATAAGAGCACGCCCTTTCAAGTACCCAACCCAAAACCGAAATAGGCCTCCAGATATATGAAGAACTCCTACCAAACTTTCCCCCAAAAAATATCAAAATGCATTTAAAGACGAAAATTAATAAAATGTATTTTCGAACGTTGTTAATAGTGCCCCAACCGTTACGTTGATAAACTTCCCCTTTAACGCACTAATAAACAAATATTACAGCCATATTCCTCACGACTGCCATTAGGCCTATTCGATTGGTTCTTTATGGCGTCCGTCTGATAGACACACTCAATTCGTCGGCAAGCCGCATCGATACATCGGACTCCGACACGGTCCATTCATATCATGGCTGTCATCGGAGCACTAGGCACTTTCTCACACATTCATTCACAATTGGGTCCCATTTTTCGGGAACCCGAATTCTCAACCGGGACGTCCGCCCGCGCCCATTACTCAAAATGCCGCTGGCGGCAGTGATTAAAATTCCGGACACACACAGCAGACACCAGCAATCGAGGAATCCCAAATTAGTAACCAAATAAACAAACCAACGCGACCAGGCAGGCAACCCAATCCGCCCAGCCTGTCGCATTCTATGCCTATAAAGTAGCTGGCTTATTTATGAGGAGACATCCACTGCAGCAGCAGCCCCTTCCCCCTAAGATGCAACTGGATTCGTGGAAAAGCAGAATTATTAGATGCCCTGCATGAGATATGCATGGGCGGTCCATGCCCATTTCTATTCCTATTCCTATTCCCAGTCCCAATCCCAATCCCAATCCCCTGGGAACGAATGACAACAAACGAAGCGTCCGAGTGTCTGTCTTAGGGTCTTAAAATGGGACAAAGCATGCCGCACGAAATGAAAACAAAGCGGCAGCCAAATGAGGAAAATGGCATTTGGAGTTTAGAGTTTAGGGAAAATTACAACAAGACGAAAATCGATTTTCCTTCTATTCTTCTTTTCGTTTGGCCACGCAGCTTGCCGCAGTTGCAGTGGCAGTGGCAGAGTCAGGGGGCCCAAACCAGGCCAGTGTCATCTGTCAGTCCCTTTTTTTTCGGGACAAGAATGGGACTGGCTCTGGCTTGGAATTATGTGCGTTAGAAATTATGTTTTCCGGACCCATACGCGTGTTTAAGTGAGAGAAATTACATGTTTAACACAGGGCAGCACGCCAACATGCCAGATGATGATCAATGATCCATGATCCTTCCCGGGTCCGTGGCCAATTTAATATACTGATATGGGTTTTTTCACCCCGCAGCTGATAAACGGCAACCAGAAAACTCTCCCACATTCTGCTTCTGGTTCCCTAAAAGGCGTGACCCCTCCTGATCGCCACCGCTTGGGGTTTATCTTGGGGTTTATCGCACAACTTGAACTGCGGTCAACGCCTCAATTGGCCTGTTACCAAACATTATTGAACTTTCGCACGCTGCTGCTGCTGCTGGCGGGGAGCATGAGTTGCAGTTGGAGTTGTTGCTGCCGATGGGGCCATTTATCTGACACCCAAGTGCCACCGTTTCCATGGAGGCACACGGGGGGCTGTGGTTTCGGTGTCGCCTCTTCCGCGGCAGTGGCATAATTACGCTCTCGACTGCAGCGCGCCCGTTTTGAATTATGCCAGGCAAAAATCGCAAATCGCAAAATCGCAAATCGCTGGCAAACGAGGAAAATCGCAATAAAGCCAAGCCGCTGCACGGCATAAGAAGATGCAGGCGAAGAAGCAGAAGAGTCTCCTCCAACGGCAACGGCAGATATATAAGTCAAAGGCCTGATGCGACCGCAACTACAAGTGATTACGACGACAATCACGAGATGATGATAATGATGATGATGATGGAGCAGTAGCCGTAGCCGAAGACGAAGCTGAAGCTAAAGCTTTAGCTGGAGATGCCCTGTCTGAGATATACTCACTTGCCAGAGCCGAGCACGAAGCCAGCAGAGCCAGGAAGAGCACAAGTCCCAGGTGAAGATCCAGAGGGCTGGGCAGCAGCCTGTTTCTGTTCCTCGAGGAGAAGCAGCTGCCGCGGCGACTCTTAGAAATGGCCATATTGAGTGACTGATTGATTAGGTTGTCGCTCCCAGTTTGGCCAACACGCACCTCACACACACACACTCTGAGATACACTAAGATACAGAGATACAGAGATACTAAGATACACAGATACTGTGCTGTAGATACGTCTGCAGCTGCAATTGTTCTGGAGAGTTTCAGCTGTTGCTGATGATGTCGATGGGTTTTTGGATAACTCCGATTCCAGCTGCGCTTTCTACTGAAGACCACGCACCGCCGACGACCGAACGCGTTGGCCTCTCGCTAAGAACTAAAGTTGAGAACGCGTGCGCTCTGGAATTTTGTGTGTGAGTCGTCTTGCCGCTGTCGGCGTCGCTGTTGCCGTCCATGTTGCCGCTGTTGTTGCTCTTGTTGTTGCCGCTGGGGCAGGCAGGCAGCAGGCAAGGCAATGCATGTGTCGAGCTCGTATATCGATGACGACGTCGCTGCCTGCTCCTCTGCCCCTATGCAGCGGTCCCTCTGTAGCTGCCCCTGCTTCGGGCTCTACCTGCACTGAGGGAAAAGGCAATAAATTTAGGAATATATATGAGAGGATTAGGAGGATATTTAGATCCTATAAGCTGACTTAAAAAATTGATATAATATATCTATGAAATACTTTAAATAAAACACGAAATATATATCATATTTTTTTTATAATTTCTTACGATTCCTTTATATATTTAATATATATTTTCAATAATTTATGCTTAGAAATTTGGGATTTACATAAAAAATATGTCTTTAAGCGGTTTTCTTACTATTTTTAGCTATCTTGAATATATTAGTTAAATAATTTATGCTAAGAAGTTAAAGGCTCACACATAAAGGTTTTATAAATATTTTTATTAGTTAAGATTCTACCTTTTTCTTCGAAATTTTATACCTAAAATCAAGTCTATTTCTTAACTGCTTACCTTGTATACTTTTACATTCCTTAGCCACTTTTCCCTCAGTGCACCGATCCCATGTTGCAGTGCCTGCTTTTATTTGCTTTCGGGTAATAATAGGGCCTGGCAGCAGGCGGCTTCTGCGGCCAAAGTAGTCAGTGGGCTGGCGATGGCCCTCTATGTGTTGGTCTGATAAGTGTAAGTGCCAAGCGCCGGCCCCAAACCAAAGCAAATCCAAACACAAACACACAACAGCAAAGCTGAAGGAAACTCAAGCAAACTCGAGCAAAGCAACCCAACATTTTGGCTTGGCTGTGCCGGGCAGTTCACTTCAATTCCAGCGGCATCTCGTCGTCATCGACATCGAGCCCTCATTGTGTTAAGAGACGCAGGCAGCAGGCAGCCAATTCGCTCGCAGGCGTTCTTTCCACCTCTTCATCGGCCGGACTCTCGACCAGGCCGGGATCTACCTAGGCCAGCTCTGCCGCTGCCGCTGCCGCTGCCCCTTCGATACCCATCCCCTCTAGTTGGTCCCCTCTTCGTTCTTGTTTATTTGGTTCAACTCAAGAGCCTCCAATACAAAAGAGAGCAGGAACAATAAGGGCCGAGCAGGCGGAGGCTAACCAAATATTTGTTATCATATGTAATCAGTCTTTGTTATTAGTATAGGAATTTCAAAGAAAAAATATTAAATTCCCGATCACGTTCCTCAAATTCTTAACTTTACTACATATATATTACTCTTCCGGTTCCTGATGATATGCATCTTTACTTATTTACATACTTAATTCGTTTTAAAAATTCCTATAAAATATTCAATAATTTAATCTAAAACCTTAAGGATTCAATTGGTATGTAGCCCTTGAATTTTTCGTATAGTTTATGTGTAAAAATAGCCCCGACTCATTTTAAAGATACTAAGAAATAATGATAGTATCCAACCCGAAAAATCCCTTAAAACCCCCTGAAAACTCAATTATTCTCCTATCTCTCCCAGCTTTCCTTGACCAAAACAAAACCCAGTTATTCATCCAATGACAGCTGCCTCGAATCAATTTTCAGCATCTTGAGTGTTTGTTTGTGAATGATTTGCTTCGCCTGAGCCCGTCCAATCCAGATGGATGCACCAGCAGCACAGGCAAAGGCAGAGTGCCCCCTCCAGCATCTGTGGGCCGTCCACGGGGGTCTTTCCCGTCTGTGCCGGCAAAGTGACCGAATGGATGATGGTCTGCTCGGAAGACCAACTACTTGCGGGCTGGCTGGCTGGCTGCCTGACAGAATGCCCAAACTTCTCGTACGGCCGTTGACAACGACATCGACCACAGGGGCTTACCTACTCGAGAAATGGTACTCACACATGGTGGGTACAGAGAGCCAAAAATAATAATAATTTAGAAGTAATAAGTTAATGTATTTCAATATTCCATATATTAGGTCAGTAGTTGCAAATTAATCAAAGTTTTCAAGTTTAAAAATGTATTTTAAATATAAAAATAGTAATAACACATAATACATATGATTTCCTTAATTTATAGGATCCTAATAATAGGCATTACCATAAAGCACTGCACTTAGAGCCATTATATCCACATTCAAAACCTTTTTCTTCTTTTTTCCCCGTGCAGAGTGGCACTGGCTTTAGTGTGTTGTAGTTGCTTGGAGGTTTTCTCAATTTTCTGTGTGGGATTTCCCTGTAGCATTTTCCATTACGTAGCCATTTCAATGGGCTTGTAGAGCCGCTCGGCCCACTGTTTATCTTTTATTGATTATGCCAGCAGGCTAACCCCAGCCCCAGCCTGGAAAATTTGCCTGATGTGAGTGAGTGAGTGAGCGCGCGCGCCTTCAGTTTCAATTTAGTCGTTAAATATTTAGATTTTGTTATTGCCGTCGTGGCTCTGCGGTAGATTCGACTCGGACCCAGGAAAGTGGACAGTGGACAGTGGCCGGCAACAGGAAGGAATCAATTGGTTTCCCTTTGAGTAACCACGCTTAGTCATGACGAAACGTCGGCACTTCCTCCCGATGCCGATGCCTCCCAGCATTTGGTTCCTTTTGTTGTCGTCGCAGACGCGCTGAAAGGCGGCTTTTTGTTATTGAGATTTTGCTTTCAGTTTTATTTTTGTGGCTATTCGCGTTTTTACGACCGGCTGGTCGAGTTGTAAATACTAAACACAAGTCAGGCAGGAGCGGGCATGGCCACGGCCCGGAGTGTCGGGTAATTAGCGAGCATCGCCTCTCGTCCAGGTAGACAGGCGACGCCTCCTGGCCAAGGCCGGCTGTGTCTTCGGGAGTCATTATTTTTGCCTGGTTAGGCAGTCGGTTACAAACGCATCAAGAAACAATTAGCAACGGATTAGCTCACTGACCCGACGGATGGCTAATCTTAGTCATCAAGCCCATCATAAAGCACCAACTTGGTGACAGTCACAGCGTTAAGTCACTTTTCTTTACACAGGGAAAAATAGGTTTGAAGAGTAAATTTATAAATAAATAGATTTATTTATATATATTATAAATGTAGGATTTAGTATTCCTCAAAAAGAAGTTATGTAAATGATGTTTCCCTGGAAATATGCGGCTATGACACTATAGCCTAATAATAGTCATTCCATTTCTATTGAACGTTTAATAGGGTGATCCTGCTAGCACTTACGGAAAACCCTATGGATACCTCTAAGGAAACCCCTAATTAATAAAGGCGTGATAACCTCATGAACAATATTTCATAGAAATTGTAATAATAATGAAGTTTTATAAGTTAAAATATCTAATAAGGAAATTTTTATTAGGGGATGTAAATATTTTAAATCAAATATTTTTAAAGATTGCATTTCAAATTAAGAAGCTTCTTTAAATCTTTAAAGCAGATAGTATTTTTTTACCAAGCATATATTTTCTTCCTCCCAACTTTTTTGCTGTGCACTGAACTCAATCACTTTCGATTTATGACCCAAAGACGACATCGCGGATGGCAGCGAATTGACGATAAGCGCCCTTATTGGTTCAGATAAAACCCCCGATGGGACCGGAAACCAGAGGGCAATTCCACAGAGGACTGGGAAAGGAGAAGCAAAAAAATTAAGTCAAAATAAGAAAGAAAGAAAGAAAGAAAACGCAACCGAATGCATATCAGAAAGCAGAGCAGCACTCAAAGTGAAATGTCAGCTCATTGTTCGGCGGAAAAGCTAAGCAGCCTTTGATTTGTGACCGCCACAAGCACAAGCCCATCTTATGCATTATGCAGATCTTGTCCAGCTGGAGTTTCAAGTTCAATACAAAGTTCACGCCACGCAACTGTCAACGGTGAGTGACTTGGAGCGGTCAACGAAAGTGAGCCGATGGAGAGTTCGGTTTTAAGCCAATGAAATCAGTATACTCTATCTAGGTTTAAAATAATAAAATTGGTTTAAAATTCAAAATTATAAAAGCTATTGGATTTAATTCAATATTCCTTGGTCGAATTATATTATTTCTTAAGTTAATAATGTCTAGCTATAGCCCTTAAGCTCAACCTACTTGACCCAAGTACCACCAAACGTTCCCCTTAAAGCATTAACATTTTTTCAGAAGAATTCGGCTTGACAAAATGTAATAAATAAAATTAATAAATTTATATAAATTCCAAGCCAAACTCAATGAAATTTAACTAAATTAAATTCCCATCTAAGGGCCATGAACACCTGCCTACTTTATATGCAAATTTCTCTGAAAGTTTCCCCCTAAAATTATGAAATTGAATCGGTTAATATCGGGTAACAGTTTCGTTGGTTACGGTTTGAGTCACAAGTAAAAAGGGCAATAAACATCTTACTTAGATAAATGAAATATGAACTCATCGTATAATTACCGATTGTTATCCATACCTGTGTTTATATAATAACTTATACCCTTTGATTACAGCACTCTCGCTTCTGCCTCAAGTAAGCAAACAAACATATTTGGCAATGGAGTGCGACATGGAGTGTGTGTGGACTAAGTGTGTGCTTGGGCCTCAATTACATAGAATCCATTAGCGGAAAGTGAAAGAAAGTCAAACAAGGTGGAGGCTATAGCCCCTAAACAAAAGCCCCTGGCCCCGGACTCTGTCTCCAGACCCTGTCCCGTTTCATGGCCCGAAACTGCTGAAATGCCCAACGTTTAATTGTCGAAACCAGTTAACCACAGAGTTTACTTGATCCGCCGCGTCAAACACTGTCGGATGTGTCACAATGGGAATTAGCGTAAACTGTTTTAACGCCAAACAAATGGACATTTGAGATGTGAGCCATAATCATATGTACATATGTGAGTTGCCTTGGGTTTTTTTTACCTTTACCAACCAGAGTGTCAGGGATGGGGAAAGGTACTGCAAGGTAGGGTAAGAAATATGTTTAGGAATTTATATTTATACAGCAAAGATAAAGCTAACAGTGAATGTCATTAATAAGGTAAGAATTGATAGAGTTCAAGGAGGAAACCCCCATTTCTATGTAGGTTTAAAATGTGTAATTATTCTAACAAATATATATTAAATATAAATATAAATTAAAAGGAAGCAATGGTTCTTAACCTAGCCTAAGAGTCGTCATCAACATATAAAGAAGTTATCACCAGTTTGCAGTTGAATTCCGGGAATTCCTTCCTTGGGAATTTTATCGCATATGCAAGTGCCCAGTGCATTGAAGTTATTGAGCCCCTTGGGTGCTTTCAATTCTTTTTTCTAGCAAAATAATGATACCCCAGGCACCTATGCCAGTTAGGTGTTAACTTTTATGCATTACAATCGCCTACGAGATTTTTTAGTTTTATTTTTAATTAAATGAAAATGGAATCCATCATTTCACGGCATAGATAAGCAAAAAAATAGCTGATAAGCAGTACCTAGGTAAACTTACCTGCTCACTGCCCATCAGTGTGCACTAGTTCGTCTTTGTGCGGTACGTGAGTCCGGAACGCTGCCAGTGCTGCCGGCGGTGGGTCAATGCCGCCAGTGGGCCAGTGGAGCGGTCCAGCAAGTCCATTGATGAAACGGAGTCGGAGTCGGAGTAGAAGCCGTGTGCACAGCAGAGTTCAACCCCTCTGCGCATGCAGCTGTTGACGAGCTATTAAAAAGCCATATAAACAAACAGAAAGCTCTCCATCGCTCCACTGAATGAATTGTGAGAGCGGCCATATGGATGTATGGATGGGGGGAGCACTGCCGTCGATTGTCTTTCAAGTGAGTAAACATAAACACCAGAAGAGACGTCCACGTTCGAAGGTAGCCTGGGGGGGCTACGTATACGTACGGGTAACGGGTACGGATATGTTGGCAAGGTAGGTATGTTGGCAAGTACTTGGCCCGGCCACATCCTAAATAAGCAGACGCCGTTTTCATTAGGCAACAGGTTATTGCAATTCAGCGAAAAAAACAACGGCAACTGCGGCGGTGGCCCCCCCGACGACAACAATGCGACGAAAAACCGAAAAACGAAAAACCAAAAGCGACAGCCACACGACAGAGCCAAAAAAAAAAACGAAAAAAAATTTAAGTAAGTAGCTCCAAAAAAATTAATACACTGCTCAAAAAGCAATTGTGTCTTATGAATGCCTTGTATGTGATGTGCATAACATTTAACGGCTCGGTAATTGTTCACATTGTTGGGCTTATTGGGAGTATTTATCTTTCTTTATCTCTGAGTTCGATGTGCCCTGAATGGGAAACTCAAGTTAAATCTCAGAAATTCTATCAAAATGAGGAGATTTCAAAGCTATGAGCTGTCATGTTGTGAGAGATGAGGCATCATGAATCACTGTCGTGTAATAAGGTTGGACTTTAGTATAAAGCATCTTTTAAATTTTAAATAAATAATGCTATAAGTGTAGGTTGTTGTACTATTATTTAATAAACAAATATTACAATCATTGTCAATTATTAAATGATAGGAAACTAATTCGTAAGCTATAAAATCCGGTATGGAAACGCTTATAATATTTATGAGCTTGGGTTGGGTATGTTCATTGAGAAAAACAAATATGATTTATGTAGAATTCTATATGCAAATTAATTGCTTGTTGTTAAATATTTTTTAAATAAAATACAAATACTTAAGATACTTGTAGATATATTTTAAGCTTCCTTCAATAACTGAAACGAGACAAGGTTAATTTAACTTTCTACTAGTTTTTTGGCAGCTTATAGATCTAATCTCAGCTTAAGGTTATTTCTGCGACAGCGACCACTTTACGAGATTAATTAAATTTACCAATTAATTCGGTTTATTTTATGTTTCGTTTTGGGGAAGGCTTAAATTAGAGAGAAGCTTAATTGTCAAGGTCAATTTAACATTCTTATTATTCAGTTAATCTCATCTTGGGGTAGTTACTACGATGGTTCCTACTGGTTTTAATTATGACACTCTTTTTAAAAGATTTTAATTTCATTTGCAATATAATTTAAATTAAAAAAATAATACTTTTGACAAACCGCAGTTGTCATGAGATTTATTTCTGCCAAGACAAGGTCATTTTCACTTTCTTCTTATGAATTTAATCTCATCTTGAGGTTGTTTCTGCCATGCCGCCCACTGTGAGCGTTGACAGTTTTTATTATTATTATTATTTTTTTTTTTTGGGATGCCGTTCAGCGTTCTCTCTTTCGCTAAGCTGTTATAATTGCTCAAATTGCCGTGGCGGCGTGCCAACTGATTGGATTGCCGGGGCAGCAGCAGGCGGAGGAGCAGGCTGGGAAGTCAGTGGAGAGGCGGGGGCGCCGGCAATTGATATTATGCGCAGTGTATGCTGCCGGCAGAAGCAGAAGCGCGCCGCCCGCCGCTCTGGCCAGGGTCCAAAGTCGGGCTGGATGGCTAAGAGCGTGGCGTCGACTGGCATGCCGTGCCGTGCAGGTGGCTCACCGGTCGGGGCCCGGCTCTGCCCGCTCCTCTGCCGAGCAGAGCGAGTGGCAAGCCCTGCGAGCCCCAGACGCATGCGCAGTCGATAAAGCACATTCGAATCGAACGCTAGCGGTACCGCCGCTTCGATTGCAGTTTCCCATTCATATTCATTCATACGACGCGGCTGGGTTTTGGCTGGGTTTCGGTTTCAGTTTCAGTTTGGGTTTCGGCGTTTTTTGAAAGCTCTCGACTCTCTCGGAAAGAAAGTGCTGCTGTCTTTCTGCCGATCCTTGGGCAGCTTTCGTTTTCGTTTTCGGACCGGTTCGGCTTCTGATCGGTTACCCAGTTACTTAATCCCAGTTCATGTAACCATTACCGGCCGCCACTAATCCTGGTCAGCATGCGACGGGAGCGACGGTTGCTGCTGGCTCTGGCGCTGATCGCAGTGCAGCAGGTGGCCACCAGCATGGCCACAGTGCGTCAGTCGCGCGAAATCATCATCACAGATGCGGTAGGTGTTCTCCAGGTTCCAAGCAACGGCGCGAGGAGGTGGAGACGAAGGTAAACCCCAGAGCAGCCGCAGGTCGGGTGCGGAATGCCTAATTACTTAGAGTGTCACAACGCACGCGTCGCGTGGCCTCCAAATGTCAAGCGATAAATGTGCCAACAATTTGTGTTTGCATTTCGGATTTTGGCCCGCCTTCTTCCACTGCCTTTGCTTCCTGCCTCCGCTTGGCTCACCTGTCGCTGGTACCTGTTACCTGTTACCTGTCACCTGTACACCCGTATCCATTGCAGGTGCGGCGCATCCAGAACGACGGCTACAACGTGGAGCGCCACTCGGTGACGACCAAGGACGGATACGTGCTGACCCTGCACCGCATTCCGCAGGTGGATCCTGAGACTGGGAGTCTACTCCGGCGGCCCGCCGTCTTCCTGCTCTCCGGGCTCTACGCTTCCTCGGATGTGTACGTATTTCTTGGGTTAATAGATACTTCCGTTGGCGGCAGATACATACGCGGAAACATAGAGAAAACAAACCATATCAGTGGTGTCATGAGCTCACTTATCATCTCGAAACTTGGAATAACTTTGTATTCTGCTTGTCTGTCCCGCAATTACTGCCTCTAATGAATGGATAACACTTCATTATAAAAGTTATAAAAGTTAATTATGTACATTTATTATTGATAATTCCCAGGTGGCTCCTCAACGGACGCGAGGACTCCCTGGCCTACCTCCTCTGGCGGGCCGGCTACGACGTGTGGCTAGGCAACAACCGGGGCAACATCTACTGCCGTAAGAACCTGTGGCGCAACACAACGGAGCGCGAGTTCTGGGACTTTAGCTGGCACGAGATGGGTGTGTACGACATGCCCGCCCAGGTGGACTACGTCCTGCGGAGCACCGGGCAGCGGGCCATGCACTTTGTGGGCATCTCGCAGGGCGGCACTGTCTTCCTGGTGATGAACTCCATGCTGCCGCAGTACAATGCCGTCTTCAAGAGCGCCACCCTTTTGGCCCCAGTGGCCTATGTGAGCAACACGAAGAGCGGTCTTGCCAAGATCATCGGCCCCGTCCTGGGCACACGCAACTATGTCTCCAAGATGCTCGAGGGCGTGGAGATGTTCTCCACCAATAAGTTCTTCAAGAAGTTCCTCTCGATGACCTGCCTGGAGAACGAGAAGCCGCTGGTCTGCATCAGCCGCCTGTGGCCGGCGGTGGGCTACGACACCCGCTTCCTAAACAAGACCCTGCTGCCCGACCTGATGGCTAACTTTCCGGCGGGCGGATCGGTCAAGCAGCTGATGCACTACTTCCAGGGCTATGTGTCCACGCACTTCCGGCAGTACGACTATGGACCGGAGCGGAACTGGCTGCACTACCAGCAGCTAGAGCCGCCGGAGTACGCGCTGGAGAATGTGACCACGCCGGTGACTGTGTTCTTTTCGGAGAACGACTACATTGTGGCGCCGGCGGATATTTGGAGATTGCTTACTCGGTTGCCCAATGTGGAGGCCGCTTACAAGGTTCCCTGGAAGCGCTGGAACCACTTTGACTTTATCTGCGGATTGGGCGTGAGGGAGTACATCTTCGACAACATTGTTCTCTCCATGAATCGCTACGAGCAGAGGCGACGCTGAGGGGGATTGGGGATCGGAGATCACAGCCAGAACTACCACTAGTGCCAAAAACAAATTGTAGAATTACGAAACTGAATCTGCGGTTGATTCGGCTAGATCAACTCGGGATATAAGTATGTACTGATTAATAAATAAATAATTTATAGATTAGAGTAAAGCGAAGGAGGGTTTTAACTTCAATAGAATCTTTATTATATATTGATTAGTTATGGGATTTAAGTGCTAGCCCTTACGGGCATTCTCGAAGCCTTGAATGAAGCTTATAATTGGTTCAAACACCATTTTATCCGCGGTGTTCGCATACTGAAAATCGTTGTGATCCCAGGTCTGCAGATCAATGGGATGCTTCACAACGTGGGGCAGCACATTGGTCAGCCTTAGGATGTCCTTCGAGTTGACTGCGGAGTCCCAGTCACTGTAGTATATATGGATGGGGCTCATCGGGCGGACCCTCTCCAGCGGATATTCCGGGGGCGAGCTGCTCTTATACTTTGCCTTGTTCCCCTGGTACCCAAAATCGAATTGCTGGAACTTGTCGGAGGCCTTTACCTGAAGGAAGTGCTTGGGCTGGCGCGACGAGACTCCAGCCGGATGCGTGGCCACCAGCAAGGGGATGATGCTCTAGATAATATATCGAAGATCCTTAATTAATAAGTAAGATTTGATTCATAACTTACTTGATTAAAGTGCAATGAAGTTTGTCCATTGGAGAGCATATACATGCTGATGCAGAGGTTCTTAATTAACATAACTTTGCAGGCAACCGACAAGATTAGGTTCACCGACTTAAGATGCGAACCAAACTCGCAGTCCGGCAACAGCATGATCACGGGCGCCATTACCTTCATGGCCAGGAAATCGGCGTTGCGCATGAAGACGGCAGGGGCCATAAAGTGGACTGTCTTGATGTATTGGTTAAACTCCGGTCGCAGGCTGAGCAGCACCAGCAGCGTGGTGCATCCCTGGGAGTGGCCAACGAAGTGCACCGCCTTCTGCCGGGTATAGGCCATTATGTATTCCAGGACGACGGACAAGTCAAACAGCCCGATCTCGTGCCAGCTAAAGTGCCAGAAGGAGTTTTCCGAGGCCTGCATGGTCATGTGACGCCTGGAGTAGCGGGTTCCCCGGGCATTGCCCAGCCACACGTCGTAGCATCTGTCCGCCAGCATGAAGGGTAGTCCGTGCCGGGGTCCGGTCAGCAACCACGCATCCGCCGAGGCGGTCATTCCATGATTCAAGAAGACCACCGGCTTGGGCCCAGTCGAGGAGCAAAACTTCGAGTAGGGAATGCGGAAGACGTCCAGCAGATAGTCATCCTGGGTGCGCACAGTATGGACTTCCACCGGGTAGTTGTGTAAGTCTATGATCTGGACCTGGTCTAGCTTTCAGTTTAAAGTTCTTCTGCGAGTGCACAGACACGTACTCACCCCGGATACCGTCTTGATGTGGTAATCATTGGAACGCCCCGTGTAGTCTTTCACTCCGAAGGTCCCCTTTGGAAAGAGCTTTGAGAGAGATCCTTTCTTTCCTAAGATTCCCTTTACTTACCTCTGGAAGGGCTGCCCCACAGCTGCTTAGCCAGCCAATAAATAACACAATCGTCAGCCGCTGCATCTGGTGGATTTCTAACTTTATTTTAGTCACGTCTAAAAGCGAGAGGAGGCGATGCTAATCCGAGTAATTAAGATCAACATTCTATGCCATTTTGAAGCGTTTCTGATGAGCTGGAAAAGGAAAGCATTCCCCACTCTTAATCCCCAAAGAACCCTCCCTCAAGAACACAAGAACTCCGTCTCCACATCGGTCAATGATTTCACTATATTTACAATTCACTTTCAATTTACGAACTTTGATTCCGTCTAGTTATGTACACAATTTGTTGTCTAAATGGGCGCACCGCCCATCTTTAGGTCTATGAAACGACGCAGGGCCAACGCCTTGCCGGCGACCAGCGAGTGGTTCAAGCTGGCCAGAAGCGTCTTCGCCTGCGGCAGGTCGTTCTGCAAGGCCATGGCCACGGCCAGATTGTAGCGCACCACATTCTGGGCAGCGTCCACGGACTTGAGCTGCCAGTCGCGCGTCTCCAGATCATAGGCGTTCAGCGTGCCCACAAAGGTGGGATCCAGATGGTCGCGGGCATCGGCTGCCTTGTCCATCAGCATCAGCGCTTCACCGGCGTACATGTGACCCAGCAATCTGAAATGAAGTTTAGCCAGTTTTGGGGAAGCATAAGAAAAGCTTAGACCTACTTGTGCGCATCGGAGAGACGTTCGCAGGCCAGCAGCTGCTCGGCCATTTCCAGGGCAGTTACATGGTCGCCCAGGCGCAGGGAGACAAAGCTGTGCGCCGCATAAATGGCGGCCAGCATGTTCTCCAACGACTCCAGGCTGACCGGCTTGGACGGATTGCAAAAGTTGTTGTCCTGAGGCTGGCGCCAGGACTCCTGAGTCGGGTCCTTGGGATCCGGGGCGTCCACATCCTCCGGCGACACTGCCGCCATGTGGAAGCTGGCCTTGTAGTGCAGCGTGAGGGTCAAGGCGCTGCGCAGGCACAAAGCGGCAAATTCCAGAGTGGGCTCCGGCACTCCAGCGGATTGGGCGCTAAAAAGGATTCGAGATTTATATATTTACCCAAGCTGGAGGATGATTAAGGTAGACTTACGCATATGACTTGGCTGAGGTTGGGGCTGCTCCTCCTGCCTGCGACTGACGGTCCTCCTCCACTAATTTCTTCAAGGAGAAATCACAATGAAATACATTTTCCACCCATTATTAATCCAAAATTCAAACTAACCGCCTCGTGTTCCATGATGCAGGCCTCGGACATGCGCAGCCAGAGTCGCGGATTGCTGTGGAACTGCTTGACGGGCACGAGGAAGCATTGGAAGGCCTCCTTGGGACGGCGCAGATGCAGCATGGCCACGCCCAGGTTGTACAGAATTTCGCAGGAGCGCGCCGAACTCATTGTTTGGAGGGTGCTCTGGCGCAGATTCCGCGCCAGCTGCTGGTCAAAGTTGAGGGCGTTTTGGAAGAACTGGGCGGCGATGGCATAGTGGCGAACCCTCAGGTGGATCACGCCCATGTTGTTGGCAATGCAGGTGCTTAGCTGGGAGGTTACAGTACTGCAGGGAAACCCAGACATTAAACCAACTCTAGGCTTGAAAATAGGTAGCACTCACCCCGCCTGCGTGCACTCGTTGTTGATGCGCATCAGCTGCTTGGCGGCCATCTGGAAGTCCTTCATGATGTAGTACTGCTGCGCCTTCAACGCAGCGTACTCCGGCGTTCCGTCCTCCTGAATGACCACTGGCTTGCGATTCAGCACCAGGGTGAGCAGCTGCAACAGCTGCAGACTCCCGCCCAGACCCGGCACAGCGCCCTCTACAGCTGTTCCTGGCGGCGTGGCCACCACCGTGCTGGGCGTGGCCGCGGGAGGAGAGCCCGTGGCGGCTGCCACAGCATCCTCGCCTGGGGTGCTGCTAGGCGCAGTGGCCACCAGGTTGAGCTTGTACTGCAAGTAGTCCAGGAAGGCCTCGGCGCGGTTCAGCTGATTGGTGGCCAGCAGGAGTTGCAGTTGCAGCGTGGCCACCAGCGCCGCCATTGACTTCTCCAGCGCCTCTAGGCGAGCCACTAGCGGCGCCAGCTTCTCCAGCGCCGTGCCGTACATGTGGCGGTGATAGTAGATGACCGCCCGGTTGTAGCGTGCCACTGTGGCGGCTGCGGCGCCCTGCTTGAGGGTCAGACCGCTGGACGCCTCGCCCGGGGATGTGTCCGCGTCGGCGGTGAGGGCTTCCAGTTCCTTCATCAGAGCCGCGTGCTGCGTGCATCCGCCCTTGTGGTAGCTGACCACTGCCCGGTTGTGGCGCAGGACGGGACCGCTGCTCTCGCCGCGCGTCTCCAGCTCCTGCAGCAGCTCCAAGCAGCGGTCGAACTCCGAGCTAGAACGGCAATTGGAGATGGGTGTGATTCGGTGTTAATGGTTAATGGGCAGCGGTCGCACTTGTTGAACTGCTCGTGCGCCTGGCACAGCAGGCTGTAGTTCTCGTCCTCGCCGGCCTGCGTCTTTGTGGGGGAATCTGCCGAGTCCATTCCAAAAACAAATAAAAAACAAAAAACCAACTCCGATTGCCACAACCAAACGATTAACGATAAGCGAATTCGTGAAACTCGATTAATCTGATTGGAGGGCGGTGATGCCAGACTGGTGATCAGCTGGTTGTTCTATCGATTACAGCTGGTGGAGAAGTGCGGCAGTCTGGCAACGCCTATCTCAAGAGTTTCTACCGGTTTTCCGCGGAAAATTTAATTTTTCCGCTTACCTGCTATGGCTGGACATCCAGCTCGAGGGTTTTCACACCCAGAAAATGGCGGCGGGCTTGGGAAATAGAGGAAAAGTACTAGATTCCTTCCACAGTCTGCTGTGACTGCTTAAGTGAGCTGAAGAAGGGGATTTAACGGAAAATGTAGACAATTATAAACATACGTGTTTTTTTTATTCACTTTCCAAAGGTTTATCTTTATTTTTATATGGGGCTTTGCGATCTAATCAAAGGATATAGCATAACTTAAGAGAATAAGTCCGGATATTACAGGTTTTACTAAGATCAGTCCCTCCATATTCAAAAGGAGACAGTTTCGTGTAGTTCTTAGTTAGGGTTACAATTAATCTACAAACAAACAATGCCGGCGCAATCGCTTATTTTTGAATTATTTTAATTTGATTCGAAGTACAATATTATTCACTAAACTGTTTCAAAATATTCAATAATCAGCATACACGTTCGGGGGATCGGATTTTGGGGGTAGGAAAACGATAGCTCCCTAATTTATTTGCTGCTTCATTACCGCTGCAATGGGCCAAAAAAGAAGTATGAAACTGAGGAAGTCGGGGAGGGGCTGCTCCTGGCGAGAGCCGAGACTCATTTAGCGAGGGACGCGGGAGGCAAGTATTATGTACACTATTCGTAAATATATTGTATTGTATATAATATATATATGTATGTATATTGTAATGTATACCATATAAACTTGAATTTAGCATTAAAAATTCCTAATGCTCTGGCTTTAACTAGTCCCCCCGGGGGGGGGTTAGAGAGGGGGCTCTCAACATTAACTGAGCAGCAGCACATCCGCCCTCTTATCGCGTCGAAAAATAAACAGATTCCTTCAACGTCTCCTTCGTCGCCTTCATCTCCATCTCCACGCCTCCTCCCTCCGATCTTGCCAAGCGGACACACACACACATACACACGGATTCCCTAAAGATTTCGTAGCGGGTTTGTTCGTTCGAGTTGTTTTTGCTTCATTGCATTGCTATGGTTAGGTTTTTCGCTTGCTCAGGACTCAGCCTGCGCCTGCTTATGTGTTGCGGATCTTGCCGGGCACGTAGTTCTTATCGATGACATTCTCCTGCAGGAACATGTGCAGGCAGCGCTCGTTCTGCGCCAGCGGATGTCCGGCTATCTTGTTGATGAACGCCTCCAGCCCCTTGCGCCGCTCCTCGATGAAGCTCTCGTCGAAGATGCCCTCGTCGCCGCGGAAGGGCATCTGTCGTTTCCAGGCCTTGCCGGGCAATGGCGGCACCACAATCTGCGAAGAGATAAACTGGGTTTTAATTGTGTACTTGCACTGATTTTGCACGCTTTTCAGGGTCTTGATATGCAATAAACTCTTTCGAGCTAAGATATCCAAAAGAAAGTAGAAACTTAAGCTTAATGTGTTGGATTGAAGACTTAAGGGTGGGTTTTAGGTATTTCTGAGATAGAATTCAACTGAAGAGTGTCCTGCAATCACAAGAAAATAACTTAACTTTGTATGGGATAGACTAGGGACTACTAGAGGTAGCCAAACTCTATTAACTTGATTAGCAAAATTCCTAATAAATCTTTTGGAAACTCTGTGAAAGTCTCTGGGTATTTTTAAGACTTTTCTTCTATATTCGATCGAAAATTTCTTTAATTGGGGATTCCTATAATTCTGCAGAGACTTCAGCAAATAAATAAAGACGTCAGAACTCCCATAGTGTTCATTAAATGACTTGCAATTTACTCTCAAAACTGTGACTTGCATAATTTTTATATTAATCTCTAGGGATTTCATAGAATACACTTCCCAGCAAAACTTCAGCGTATACATTGATCCCCAGATGGCAATTAAACCGAAAATTTTATTTTAAACGTAAGAGATCTTGAAAGCTACCTAACTATTCAGGGAATATGACCAAATGTACTCTCTACCCTCTTTTAACGACGATAAACCCCTCTTTAAACCTATGCCAACTTTGTTATAAGATCGGAATCAAATCCTAATGTCCTCACCTTACTATCCCGCTCCAACTCGTTTCGCAGCCACTCAAAGTCGCTGTAGCGCCGTCGCACGCTGGACTCCTTCACCTTGAACACGGGCAGATTGGTCTGGAATGAATGATACACAAATGGATTAATAAACAATAATGAACACCCGCATGACGCCGGCTTCCCTGCGGGAAAACGGAAACGGACAGTCGGCGAGCGGCGAGCGGCGACCGTGACTCAAGCCAAAAAATCAGTGCGCTGCACTTGTGACTAATGTTTATCGCCCGGTTCGCTTTATAGGCGTATCGCCCGCACACCAACGCAACGCACCGCACACACACACACGCGTGCGGAGACAAAGTCGCCCTCGTACGTGTGTGAATTCCAGTGGTTATCAACAGAGTTTTCGCCAGTTTTTGCAAATTCAGCAGTTTGGCAGCCCTAGGCGGTTCACTCACCCGCATCCGCACTTCGTAGTCCGTGTAGCGCTTCTTGCCCGCCGCCATGGTGGTCAGAGGATTGACCACGTCGATCTCCAGGAAGTTTGCGGGCACCGCATAGGCGTCGTCCAGGGTCTGCTTCTTCACATTGAGACGGCGGGTGGCCTCGGCGGTACCGTCGGACTCAACCATCATACTGGTGGCCAGGGGATCCGGATCGGGCGATAATGGTAGCTGAGACGCCCCTTTTGTAGAGAAGCGAAATGCCGCAGCAGCAGTGGAATGAAACGGGTTTTGGTTTTGCCTGCTTTTCGGCCCCTCTTTGTGGTCGTTGTTTGCTGTCTCTTGTCCTCCTCCGGCTTTTGTTCGCTCCTCCGTCCTTTGCCCTGTTCGCTTGCCCAAATTATACGGGTTTCGGGTGCCTCGCAGCGGCCGTGTGTAAACAACTATTGTAATTTAATTAAAATAAAACTTTCCAATAATTAACAGAGCTCTGTTGGCTAACATGCCACTGCCTAGTGCTGGATTTTTTAGTGTCTTTATCACGCAATGCAGGGTTGCATGCGCCCGGGCGGCAGTGTTGAAAGGCGCAGAAAAAAATGCTTAATATAAAAATAATTAAAATATTTGCACCATTTAAATATTTTTTAAATTTAAATGTCATATTATTAATAAAATTAAATCGCTAAGCGAATGATTTTCTTTGTTCTTTAAAATTTACGAAGTTTAGTAAATTTAAAATAGCGCTTGTTTTTCAAACCTCCGCCAACTCTGCTGTAATCATATTTATGGGAAATCCGTCGAGTGGGACAAGATAAACTAACAACGTTTTTATAATTTGTATCTAAATATGAATTTTGTATCAGCCTTATGTGGATTAATTTGATTTCTATCGAGTATATTTAAAATAAAATATATATATAATAGATTATGTTGTTTCCCTTACATTTTTTATGAATAACTTCATATTTCCTTGAAAAACACCTAATTATCTTCTTAATAGATATCAATGAGGATATTTGTTAGAAAAAGTGCAAGCATATCATATGTATTGCATGCTAAATAATTAAATATATAAAAACACCTTTAAAAGTAGCTAAAAATGACGAAATTGTAGAAATAATTCTACTATTCTGATAAAATTGTTAGAATTGCTAAATAAAAAATAAAAGATGAAAGATTTCTAACTAATTGCATTTACAAAAAAAAAAATCAAATTTCTTTAAAAGTGGATAGATCTAGCAACTAAATTGCTAAAGTGGCAGCACTGGTTGTTTTATTATGTGTTCATTTGGTGTGACCAGTTACCGTGGAGGCGAAAATCCGCTCTTTTTCTGACGATTTCCAGCTGAATAAGCGGCCACACTGGAAGTCATGTGACATTCAGCACCCCTGCCAGTTTTAAAGTGATTTTTCCTTGTACTCCAACGACTTCGCAGGCCAAATTTTGCGTGTGTGTCGCTCAGTACTGTTCGTAGCTGAAAAATTGTACGTGTAACACTTAATCGAACCGAGATCGCAAGTGCAAGATTGATTTTGCCCCTCTTTTGCAGCTCGAAATTTGCCGTGCACTTTGAAGGTAGAGAGGCGTAGAAAAAAAAGCCAAGATGAACGCCCAACAAGCCCAGCGGGAACATGTCCTCGCCGTATCCCGGGACTTTATCTCCCAGCCCCGCTTGAGTGAGTAAACCTAGTAAACCCCACCGTAATAGCGGAGAATAAGTGAAAAATCGGATATAGCAAGTGCCAGCAAAAGCAAAAAGTGCTCTGCGGTCCGCCATGACAGTTTGCGCGAAGAATCTGGTGTGAGGCGGAGTAGAGAAAAAATCAATAAAATCTTGCGCCACCCACAAAAAAAAACATCAGAAATGGCCCAGTTTGACAGATATTAATTAGCAAAATGTGCTACAGCCAGGGAAAGAGATTCAGAATTGGTTAATTAGACCCGCGGAGCACCCTACTGCGATTAGTTAACTCTCATTGAAAATTTTCGCCGTCACATGACCGTTCGCTGCTCAGCTGTTTGCTCACTCACACACAGTCAAAGGCACCTGACTGCGAACGGGGTGTGAGGCGGGCGGGCCGATTGCCCAGCAGCGGTTGCCAATTTAGCAACTTTAACTACTTTTTATCGAGGGAGTTTAATTAATATTCATGATTTTCTCAATAACATTAATTTTCTTTTACTTTGTAGTATTTATTTTAATTTATTATTCTCGGATTTTCATTGAAAATTCCTAAAAGTTATGACTTTTCTCACAGAAAAATAGTTCGGAAGATAGTTATATATTACTCTAGTAATTATATATCTCTTGAAAATGTTGCATAAAGCAGCTAGTTCCGTTAAAATCCACCCTTTGTGCTATCTACTGCGTGTTTGTTTTTCCCCAATTTCATCTTGCTTTCCAATTCGCATTCCTCTTTACTGTCTTGCTTCTAATAGGATTCCTGCATTTCGCATTTAGCTTATCTAAAGCTTATTAGCTTCCTTTTCGCTATCGGTTTCTTAAGAGATTCCCATTGCAGTGCTCGTGGCTAGGGCTAAAAACCAGTTGGCCAGTCAGCTGACATAATTTACCGTACTCCGCTACCACCCCCTCCCCATCCCAACTAGACTTCTCTTTTGACATTTGCTTTCTTATCAGATTCTGGCTTTCATGTGAGCATTGCCCGACTCGTGTTTTTTGTTGTAATGAAAACTAATAAGAAGTTAAAGAAAGCAATGTGCTTGTAAGTGGAAATTAAAAAGAATAAAACAGTTGTTTTAATAGTGAGAAAATGTGGCATTCAATGAAAAAATATTTCAAGAGTAAAATATTTCAAGAGTAAAGTAATTGATCGGTCGTTATGTGTATTTATCTTTTCGTTTGCTATCAATAAAAGGGACTTATAATTA
>VNJO01012891.1:0-13341 GCA_008042535.1 Drosophila tani | reverse complement strand
GGCTACACACACTGAGGTGTGTCTGTGGGTGGCTTGTTGTTCGGGGCGGGATGCATTAGAGACATAATAATTAAACGCGGCGTGTGCTCATCATCGTCATCATTATTATCAGCATTTTTCGCGATTATAATAAGCCGTCCGTGATGTTGTTCCAGCTTGTTCTTGTATGCCATCCTCCCGCGCCAATTAGGGAAATTGTGTGCTATTTCCAATTTGAAAATTTCAGCTCTCTCCAGGCTTCTCTGCTGGCTAAAGTGCCCGACAAGGAAGCAGACAACCAGAGAGCCAACAAACCAGGAGGTAAAAATGTAAAAAATTCCAAAAGGGATACTTTATATACAGGTGGACTATGAGATATTAAATACTCTTTTGTTGGACTTCGGATTCATGTATTAAATTACAGGTAATTAATTCTTTATTGTCTTAAATTTCTAGAATCAAAATCTAAAATATAAATAAAGCTTAAAAGCTATTGCTTATTTACTTCAAATAAAATCTATTCCTATTTTAAATTTTATTTTCTTTACCGAGACATATTTTAAATTTTATTTTCTTTAACATTAAAATATACTTTTCGATTTAATATTGGTGGCCTAAGGACATTAAATCTTATGCAAAGAGTATGCAAAAGTGCATTAAACAAAGCCTAGTCTGTAATTTATTTGACGTTCAACTTTCAAGATGCTTACTGTGTGCGCGGGGGATGTCCATTAGCCAAAATGGAGCAGGCTATTTTTGATTTAATGAGCCATGGTCTAATGGATTTTGATGCTGAGCTAACTGTAATTAAACACTCGGGCCAAAAAATAAGGAAGCAGACATCAGTTTCTTTTAGTTCTTCAAGTTGCTCTTTTGTTAGATATCAAAAAGTTCAACTCAAGTAGGCAAAATACATATTGCAAGCTGAAGTTTTTCGCTGCTCAACAATTAAGAGACTTTCAAGGATTTTTTGAATCCTCGAAAGGGAGCCCCATCCATTTTTCTTGCAAACTTTGAGCTGCCGTTGATTCCCTGTAAAAAAATATTAAGCAATCAAATCATCAGGAAACCCCAAAATACGTAACCCAAATCAAAAAATCTCACAGCGATTTCAGAGGGGGAGAGGGCCGCAAAGCCAAGTGAAATAAAATAAACAAACAAATGCCTCATTACATGCGAAATTAAATTTAAATGTTTGCTTAATGCGATTCCAGAGTTGCCCGGGGTGCTCCGAAGACCGGAGTCCGGAGTCCGGAGACCGGAGACCGGACTGGGCACAACTGGAAAAGGGGGCGGAAAAAGGTATACGGAACTAAACAAACCCAAGCACCAGGGCACATCAAATTTAATTTCATTTTGAAGCCCTGGGCTAACCAAGGATGATGAGGACGATGATGACGGTGACGGGTCGCCGACGCATGCTTAGAAAAATATTTCTGGTATTTTTCCTTTTTCCCCCCATTTTGGTTCGGGCATTTTTTTTCTTTTTATTATTTGTGTGCTTTGCTGTTTTTGGGTTCTCGACTGAGTGGAGAAATTAGAATTTTTGCGTGTGTCTGCGGTCGCCGCATTTGGACGCCGACGGATGCCGCCATCGCCCCCGGCCACATTTCCTGACACTCCGTCCTTCCCGGATAGCAGCCAGAATTTAATATATTTATACAGGGTAAGCAGAGGGAGTAAGCAGGTTGTACGAGCTTGGGACATGGGTATTTTCCTTAGGAGGAAGCTAAAAAAAAATACTTACAATATCATAATTTATAGTCAAAATTTTATACATATTGATATGTGTTTAAATAATTTAAATTGTATTTCTTGGGACATGGGTATTTCCCTTAGGAGGAAGCTAAAAAAATTCTCATAATATCATAATTTATAGTATAAATTTTATACATATTGATATGTGTTTAAATAATTTAAATTGTGTTTCTAATAAAAGTGACTATCTTTTTACGATTAACCAATTTGAAAATGCACTTTTTTGTACTTTATAGAATTGTTGAAAAGGGACTGGGAATAATATCTATATTTTCAGTTGGATATACAGTTTGGAACATAGAAAATAAATATAAATCAATGTTGTAAGTGTTAAATAATTTCAAAAATATAAAATCCCATTCAAAATTAAGTTTCCAAGTTGGAAAGTGGCTTACTGGATATCCCTCATTCGAGCTAGTTTCGCAACCTCAGAATAAGGCCAGTATCTGGCGAAGACAAAGTCATAATAATTTCAATATTTTTGTTGCCGCTGATGTGGCTGTCAGTGGCAAACTGTCAACGCAGGGCGTTTATTTGACAGCCGCTGGGGATTAGAGGGGTGCGCAGGGAGACTGATGGGGCGTAAAGGGGCGGGTCGGTGGCGGCACGCTCAATTAAAATATAATTTTTGCAAAAATATGACGAAAATAAAATACGAAAAACAACGGGAGCTGGTGAAGATCCTTTATTTTTTTATTTTGGCTTTGGTTGGGATCCGCTTGGCGTTGCATTCACATGGCCATAAATTAAAAACTTAATAACGAGCGGCGCGCACAGGATTCGAGCAGCAACCAGGACATGCCCAATACGTGTGTCCTGCTCCTGTGCGACGTCCGCAGTCATGTCACCGATTGCTCCTCTCTCTCGCTCTCTAGCCCTCTCCCTTGTCGTCCTTCGTCCTGGCCGATGGGATGCGGCTGCGGCAGCAATAAATCGCTAACAGCAAATAAATCAACGCGCATAAATTCCAATGTTCAGCGAGGATGCCTGCCCCGACTTTATTTACGACATTGCGACAAAGACAGTTACGGCAAAATGCCGCTGCCCCTACCCGCGGGACCTCTACATTCCCGCGCCCCCCCTCCTCCAGCCCCTGACTCCTGACCCCTGAACCCGCTCCTAGGCAGCGCTACGAGGTCAAGCCCATAAGGCGGAGAGACTAGATCTTAATATCTTCTCCTCAGAACTGCTTGAGCTGAAAATTGTTTCATTCGGAAGAACAAATCTTACTTTTCTATTTTATATTTATGTTTTTACACTACTAAAATAATATTATATGAACCCAAGCAAACCAATAAATATTACTTAGTAATTAATTGAATTTTAAATAACATGATTAGTTTACAATTTAAATTGCACATAATTTATTTATAATTATTTTGACCTTTGCGAAGAGTGGATTTACTTTTAAGAGGCTTTTTCTAACATTCAATGGCTATAAACCCAATTAACTTAAATTAGTTGGCTGGTCACTTAAGTGGACAGGATAGGAACCATAACAATTTCTATGATCAAAAGTGCAAAAATATATTTCGCATTCAGGCAGGGGCACGGCCAATGAACATGAAAAAGGTTGACCTCAGTGTCGGGGCAATATGTCCTGGAAAATGTCATCTAGCGTTGTCCGTGGTTAACCAACGAGGAGCAGTCGCTTGCCAAGGGTTAAAAGGGTTAACCCCGTGCTAAAACAAAAAGCGCGATGAGAGAAAAACCAAAAAATAAACCAAGGAAAATGGGAGTTGGCAGGAGAGTCAACGTCGTCGACAACGACGGCAAGGACGAGTATATTTGGCACATTAAAACAAAAGGATGCCGTGTGCTGGGCAAACAGACAAAGGACATGTCCGGACACATGCGAGGCGCCAAATCAAGCCTTGATTTATGGCCCAGCCGAAAGGATTGCCAAAGGAATAGGAGCTCACACAGCCGAGGGAAGAAAAAGTGCACAAAACTAACATTAGCACCCTTGTAAATGTGTAAAACCGCCAGGAAAACACTCTCTGGCACACACAGAGAGAGAGACAGGGTCGCCAACAAATCATCGTAGGAATCGTAGGAATCCGAATGGAAAAAAAAGGATTCCCATCCTGGACCGAAAGAAAACCGGCATCTATTAGCTCCGCCACTCGGGCCGGCCTGCCCAGAAAATAAAAAAAAAATCCTCTGGTGATAATTTATTTATTTCGGATTATTTATTGCACATACATCATAATTTTCAGGACTCGCCGGCAAATATATTTTATTCCTTAAGCAGGCCCGTTCTCAGTCCCAGTCCCAGTCGCAGTCTCAGTTTCAGTCTCCAAAGATGCAAGAATTATAACTTTTAACAATGAAGGATGCGCCATAAATTAAAAATTCCAAACTTAAAAACGCAACAATAAATACACGGCACTCGGGGAGAGAGGGCGAATGAATGAGGAGTCCTGGCAATCGCCAGGAACAGGACATGCAGTTGATTTATTTCTCTTCTATGGAAAATCGCAGAGCGTTGAGGATGATGGGAGCGAGCGAGAAAGGTTCCTCACACCGAGGCGACGACTCAAAGGAACGGAAGTATTTATTTCATAATCGTTATGATGTAATGAAGAAAACGGCGACATTGCCGAAGGATTAGGCGAGGCAGCTGTAAGAGATCATATATACTTTAAGGAAGGATAAGCTTCCAGTTATTTTCGCTGTCAAAATCTGAAATAATTCTTTATTCTTGTTCTTAATTTGGAAAAAATGTTTAAGTATTTTTCCCCAAAACTAAAATTAATTTTCATTTATGAAATAAAGGACTTCAACCACCTCTACGCATATATGCCTTACATAAAAACCTAAATATTTCGTATTTTTTAAGTTTTTCTTTGCACAGTACATATTTCAACCCAACCATAGTGTGAATGATACAAGAAAACTGCGCAGAAAAATAAGGAACGAATCCGAATAAACCGAAACACATCCTCGACATCAAATACGTGGCGCATATTAAATTCTTATAAAATCGGCGCTCGCTGAGGGATGCTCGCCTCGAAGGGGATCCGCGACGGGGAAGGGGACGGCGGCAGGATATAGATAGACTAGGGCGCTATTGTTAAAAGTTCGAGGCATTTTTATGGTACTCTGTACCGCCATGGATATGAGCTCCTGCTGCGATATTAAAAACTTGTTGCTAATAAAAAGATTCGGATACGCTTGTCGATGTCCCATGTTCACGATGACTATGCCCGATCGACATTAAGTGCAGTGGCAGATGGATGCTGTTGGATGGTGACATCAATGACATTTGTTGCGGTTCAATAAATTTGAAATCCCTGAAAAGAAATACATAGACATCGCACACACTGAGGGAAAGAAGTAGTCAGAAGAATGCTAGAGTTTCCGGGTTAATGTTACTAAAATTTTTCTAAAGTATTAATTCTGAAGTTTTAAATTTAAATGTAAAGTCTAAAAATTATTGTTTTTAATAAAAACTTTTTATAATATGCAAATGTTACCTACATTTTAAATTCTTTAAAAAATTACAGCCATGTTTTAGCTTTATGTAATCGCTTTTAGTGATGGAGTTGTGCTTTTATAAGTAGAAATTTCCAATAATAAATCTGTGTTACTATACACACTTTTTTTTTGAGTGCACTTACTCCTATATTGAGCATGTGTGTACCGTTTAACAAACCCTAAGTAGGCCTGGGCCTCACTGCGCATTTAATTTTTGTAAACGGCACACTGGTTCAAATTATAAATTTCTGATATCAATATAATCAATTCCTAAATATTCCTAATATTCTGCTTGAAATAAGTTAGAAAATATAACGATTTTATTATCAAGTATTGATAATTATTGATTGATAAAAGATAAGAACTAGTATTCAAATCTTCTGAGTTAAAAATATTGCATTAAATTAGCCTCAACCAGCAATCACTACTTTTTCCTGCTTTGTAACACTAACAAATAAGTATTCCCGCATTAATTTATTTAATTTAGTATGATTTTTATATATTTGATTTCCACAATTTGCACCAATGTGCAATGGGGTGGCACAAAAAAATCGAGGCGGAGAGCGTTAAGCACCGTCGTGCCAATTGTCAAAGCGAAACGCTCCTCCATACATTGGCATCGGGTGTTGTTTAGCTGTCGGATAATCCGCTGCATGTTGCCGTTGATTAAAATGACACACACAACCACTAACTTGCCCACAGCTTACCGCCGCTGGGAGCTTAGGTTCCGGGGGGCCAGTCGATTGTCTATAAGCCGGCTGCAGTTTCCTGTATTTGAAGTGCCAAAAAGCACACTTTGGATCGGTCTTTGGTCTTTTTGCGAGCTGTTGTGCTCGTATTATTGAGTTGTCGAGTGCGCGCTTTAGTGAGAGGATTTATGCCCGATGACGATATTTGTTTAGGCGCTTAGTTTTGCCATATGCCCTTTGTTTTGTCGCTCTCCATATTTTTTATTCTGACCCCCCATGTTTTTTAGACCAATTTCGACGTGTTCTGGAATTTAGCTTAAAGCTTGCCCATGTCTGGTTTTGGGAGATGGTAAAATATATTCTTGATCGTATATTATTTTTTCCGTTGTCTTAGTTTAGGAAAATATTAACTAAAATAATTAAATAAATAAGTTTGCGTTACTTTCCTCAACTAATCAATTATTTTTCCAACTAATTTACCAATAAAACAATTGATTGCCAATAAAATGTCAATTAAAGTGTGTGTGAACTCCGCACGAGTGAACGGTTATATCGTTATTATGGTAATTGCACACAACGGCTATCACATGCCCCGAAAATCTCAAAACAAACAATCGAACTCAGCAGGAATATATACACTGCAGTGTGGATGGAAGCATTGTGCTAATCATTATGGTCCTCTTCCGAATTCTTTTCCCTTTTCTTCCTTTTTTTTGGCTTCAGTCTCTTTGTTTTGTTCGGGGCTGCACCACGCCCTCACACACATGGGAATAAGCGACTGAGTCTTGGATTTGAACACCCAACTTATTACGCTACCCGACGTCGAAATTACTTAATCAAAGTTGGATTATCTGCTCGGCTCAGGCGAGTAAACAGGAGCGGAGGAGTGGTGGCTGGCTGCGTTCTTGTATGGGTTTCATTTGAATTAAAATCGCCAACTCGACCGAAAGTCGGCAAAGCACAGTTTGACAGCCAGCATGGGGCACTTGGCACACATATGCCAGGCCAACCCGTACTGCACAGGGAGAAAATCAAGAGTAGTGGAAATTTATGTCGAATTAATTCAAGGGTTTTGATTTTCAAAAGGAAAGAAAAGGATCTATTAATGAGATTAAGTTGGATGAAAGAATCGATTAAGCAAAGTAATAATAAAATCTAGATTTTAATTTAATGTAAGGCTTAATGTTTATATTTTACACTTTAAAGCCTTTTTTTAATTTCCAACATAAGTACGACATTTTTCTCCTTGTGCCTTTCTAGGCTGCAGCTGGAACTAAATTAAATTCCATGTCTAATGCTCGCCAAGGATTAAGACCAAACAACGCCTCAACTTGCCTCGCCTCATCGGCTAAGACGGGTAATATTAAATAATTTTTCCCATCTCCCAGGACACAGGACGCAGGACCGAGGACCGAGGACCGAGGACCGAGGACACAGGACGCTGGGCTCACACACACATATGGCATGAATTTCAGGAGTTCATTGTTTTGCATCGCTGTGAAGTGAAATGGAGTAGAGCGGTGCGAGCCGGCTGTCCCAACCAGGAGACTGAACCGAAGATTAAAGTCTCCCGTGGCGAACTTAATAATAAAAGCCCCGGAACCCAGGACAGTCCTCCTGCAACGCGAGCGGCGAGTGTGGTGTTGGCACAAAAGTATTTAGTGGGCAGGGGCTCGGATACGGGGTATTGGGCGCAAATCTTTTTTCGAGTGCCAGACATTAGCAGCATTAGAGCACACAGATATCATTCCTACTTATACATATTCCATATATATATGTATATCCGCATGGCAAAGCCTGGCTGCGCCGAAAGCTCACAACAGAATGCAAAACGAGGGGGAAGTGGAAGCCCCGGGTTCACCAAATAACCGAAGGACTTATGTCGACTCAGGCCAGGGGATTTGAGGTGTTGTTGTTGTCTGTGAGGGTGGAACTCGAAGCCACTGCAGTAAATGTATCTGCATTGTAAGCGGTAAGTATGAAAAGCCTGCGGAGCGGCTGATACTGATAATCTCGAATCGACATTTCGAACTTGTAATTATCTTTGCGGTTCGACATACAATTGAAAGTGTTTGGCGTTCAGGCATATATACCATATAATATAACTTCTGAGAGCTCTAAATTGTTATTTTTCCCTTTTAATAAAAGGAACTATATGATATCCAAATTATTTATAAAACATTCAATCCGACTGCAGCTTCCTCCTCTCCACCCCAAGCTCTTTATTAAACTATCTCCTTCTTGATGATAAAAGTGCGGATCTGCATGGGATTCAAGGTGACACTGAACTCGGATGCTTCCTGGGACTTGTTAGCTGCAAAAGGCTTGTGGAGGCTCGAGAAGTACTCAGGCGTTAAAGAAACAACTCCAGCGCCATCGTGGGGAAACTTGAGGCGCTTCATATCGCTCAGGGGAAGGTTGCCGTCCAGGGTGGTTTCCCTGATCTCCAGACCGCCCAGACTATCGAAGATCTGGCGAATGTTAAAGCTAACCGTGCTGACCTCCGTCTGGTCCAAGAAGTTCTCCACGCGCAGCAGAATCTCATCCGCGGAGTAGGGCTCCAGGGTAAGCAGGTGCACCGACTCGGGGAAGTCATTAAAGTCGGGCAGCGACTTGGAAACTTCCCTTAGCCCTTCGCTGGCCCTGCTGAAGAATTTCCAGAAGGGCAGGTGAATCTCCTTCTCGGCCACACGCTCGGAGGCAGTGGTTCCATCCTCCACAGCGCTGAGAGAGAGGAAAAGTTTTCCACGCGCAATTAGACCCTTGCCGAACTGCTGTTCGTTAATGGCTTCTGCGGCACCTGAGCCGTCGGCGAAGATGTGACGACGATGCAGCATCATTTCCACCCGTCCGTTCTCCAAGCTGGTTGCTCCCTGAGAGCGATCATTGAGCAGGACCAACCGCCGACTATTGTCCTGCATAGCAAAGCGGGAGGTCACCGGATAAATATTTCCGCTCACGGGCTGCTCACTCAGATCAGGACTGAAGTCCTCCCGCTTGTCCTTCTCGCGCCTGATCATCTCGCGGCCATTGGAGTCGGTGTAGAAGACTCCATTGTTGGAGATTCCACTCTGGACGACGGTGACTATCTCCTTGCCAAGTTGGTCGTCAATGGGGACGGGACCCACCAGCCACTCGAACTCCACTCGGTTCACGTCCTCATAGATGCGAATCACCTGCGAGACGTACTCGTTAAAGTTCTGATGGACTTCCTTGACTAAAGCCCCATCGTAAACGGAAAACTCGACAGGATCTTCAAGAAGTTCCAAATCTGCATCCTGGCGGAAAATATAATGGCAGGATCGGGCAGTCTTATACATTCCAAAAGTCTGGTCAATGCTTTCGGAAACCCCGTTCATTTCAATGGTCTTTAAGCGTCCTGTATTGTTATCGATCACCAGTTTGATTAGCTAATAAATGTAAAATATAGAGTAATTAACAAGTTCTACGAATATCTAACTTTAAACTCACTGAAGTCTGAACCACAGTCTCTCCATCATCGTGGGTTTCAGCATCGCTCTTCAAAGAGTGAACCTTCTTGAAGCGCCTGGGAATGTCTTGGTTTGAATCCTTGCTAGAGGTTTTAGACTGACTCTGCTGCTTCTCGACCTTCTTAATGTAGAAGCTGCCAATCTTGTTAACAGAAGCCCTGAAGACCAGTTCGTGCTGAGTGTCATTGCTACGGAACTCCAGAGCCAGAACCTGCCAGGGCACTGGGACCACCTCAGAAGCCACAACTTGGCCCTTCTCATTGGTCACCTCGTAGTTCTCATTCTTCACAGGGATTCGGACATACTGCGAGGATGTCTGGGCTAATGGGTTGTACAGGGTCACAACTACATTGTCGGCGCCGTCCTTGGTGAAGGCGCACTCGCTGATATTCAGTCTCAGACAGCTTTCAAACTCTCCATTCGGCTGATTGGTGAGGACTCGGAGGGCATCCCGGGCCGTGTTTGCACCCCCCAAGATGGCATCGTACAAAAGACGATCGTAATCGTTGGAGACCTCCTGCTTCTCGGTGCCAGTGATGGCGTCGTGATGCTGCATCACACCCATGATCTGGCGCAGATAGTCCAAGTCCTGGGTCTGCTGCTCACTTGATAGATCGGCCAGGACACTCAGCTGCTTGGCCACTTGGAGGATGTGGTTGCCATCGCGCTCGAAACGCTTCTGGGTGGGACGAGAGGTGAAGAAGCCGGTCCAGAAGCTCTTTGCCTCGTGGGAATGGGGAAGGAAGTCCTGGGTCTTGTTTGGCCAGCTCTGAAGACTCTTATGAAGGGAATTCAGATAGCAGCCAGCCGTCGAGTAGAAGATATTGAACTTGGAGCCAGTTGCTTGGCGTTCGTTGACATACCTATGGGGGAATATTTTAATCAATTATATTTTAATGCAATCAAATTAGGATTTTTCGACTGACTTGATTAGCTTGTCCATGTTCTTGTAGTTCATGTAGGCATTTTCGTATTGAAAGTCATCTCCCATGGGAACCATGATGTGACTGGAGCGATAGTACTTGGCCAGGTTGGTGGCGTAGCTAAGGAAATCATCCACCCTCGAGTTGACATTATTGTCATAGCTCTTTCCATCAATAATGGGATCATCTTGGCATAGGGAATCGAAGCAGAAGCCAGGAGGGGCCGAGTAATGATTGTAGAGCATTCCCGTGAAGAGCTCCAGTTCCTTCAGGCTCTCACTGGCATCCCAGATCATTTCAAGTCCCAGGTTATCCACCCGCTTGTTCTTGTCATTCTGATCCATGCGGGCAAAGAACTGGCCATCGAAGCCCATTTGGGCAAACATCGAGGCTTGCTCTCGGGAGTGGCCAAAAGCATCGATTTGCCAGCCGACGCGGGGACGACCACAGACGCCGAAGTTGTCGTTCAGGAACCTAGTGAAGATACTCAAGATATTATATCTAATGGGACTTAAGATTAGACTAACTTTAAGCCCACTGTGAACTGATCAATCACGCTCTGGTAGTTGACGGCAGCCTCATCGTTCATGCTCCAGGCACCACCGGTGAACTCCAGACGGCCCTCGTTCACCAATTTCTTGACGAGCTGCTTCTTGGTCTCTGACTGATCCTGCCACCACTTGGCAAAGAAGGCGGTCTCCACCTGAATGAATCGTCGACGCGAGTCCTTGGCGAGTTCAGCAACAACAGTATCGAAGATGTATTGGACACCGGCATGCTGAATGCTGTGCTTGTTGCCATAGTAGTACTGATCGGCGGTTTTCAGCCAACCCAAATCGTCATGGGAGTGAGGCACCAAGTGGATGTTGATCATGTTCGACTTTGTTTCAGGACATGACTGAGAGAAAACAAGTTAATATTAAATTCTAAAAAGTTATTTTCTTACCTCACCTCATAGCCACAAACAGCCTCAGTTGGTATAAAGTTACAGGCCCACAAGGCCAAAAATATAACAAGGGTCTTGAGGTTGGCCATTTTACCAGAACCTCTGGCCAAGAACTGAGCTCATAGTAGAACTTTCCCCACTTTTATAAGCTTCTCAATGGGGGTCTTTTGATAACTAATCGGCACTTCAGGGTGTTTTGAATTTACCTCGTCGAGAGGTGATTAGCAATACCTAATAATCATCAATGGGTCTCGAAGGGTAAGTACATTGCCGTATGCATAATCAAATCGAACTCGGTGGCTTATCTAGCTTCATTTACTACCTGGGATTTGGCAAAGGTAATGCAACTCTTATCACTCGATTTCCCGATTACTTAAATGGATTTTAATTGCCAATTGGGCACTTGAAGATGAGATTAGGTTTATGAATTCAACCTTATCCTTATCTCTGAGAAAGTGAAAGCAACGCATGCAGAAGTGGGGGTTAATGAGGGAGATAGCAGTTAACAACAATGCAAAGAATTTAAATTTGTAAGCTTTCAAACGTTTTTTATTTAATTATTTGTTTTGATTACAAAAGTGCGAATTTGCATGGGATACAAGGTGACACTGAACTCTGAGGATTCATCAAGCTCAATAGCTTCCAGAGACTTGTGCGGGGCCGTGGAGTACTCGACTTTTGAGGGCGAACTTCCGGATTCCTGTGGGTGGAACTTGAATCGCTTCATTTGGCTCAAGGGCATGTTGCCATCCAAGGTAGTCTCCCGAATCTCCTGACCGCCAAGACTATCGAAGATATGGCGTATGTCGAAGCTGATCATATTACCCTCGGTTTTATCCAAAAAGTTCTCCAGACGTAGCAAAATTTCACTCTCGGTGAAGGGCTCCAGGGTGAGAAGATGGACGTACTGAGGAAGCTCATTAAAGTCCGGAATAGATTTAGCTACGGCCCTTCCATTATCAGTGACCTTGCTGAAGAACTTCCAGAAGGGCAGGAAGAGCTCCTTCTCAGTCACTCGCTCAGCAACAGTACCTCCCTCTTCCACCGCGTCCAGGACAAGGTAAAGTTTTCCTCGGGCAATCAAGCCCTTGCCAAACTGGGTCTCGTTCAGAGCCTCACCGACTCCGCCGCCGTCGTTGAAGAACAGGCGACGGTGGAGCAACATCTCCAATTGGCCATCTTCCAAGCTGGTTCCTCCCTGCGAACGATCGTTAAGCAGGACCAACCGCTTCTTGTCGTCCTGCAAAGCAATGCGGCTTGTCACGGGATAGAAGTTACCGCTGACAGGCTGAAGGGTCAAGTTTGAAACAAAGTCCTCTCGCTTATTCCTCTCGCGCTTTATCAACTCACGACCATTGGAATCGGTATAGAAGACTCCATGGGAGGAAATCTCACTCTTGAAATTGGTGACAAACTCCTTGCCCACCTTCTCATCGTCAGGAATGGGTCCTACCATCCACTCGAACTCCACTCGATTGACGCCCTCATAGATTCGGATGACCTGCGAGATCCACTCGTTCACTTGCTGGTGAATTTCCTTGACCAAAGTTCCCTCGTAAACTGTGAACTCAAAGTCATTGTCAAAAACTTGAAAGTCGCTGCTTTGGCGGAAAGTGTAAGCGCAAGAAGCGAGGCCCTTATACACGCCAAAACTTTGAACTATGTTTTCTGAGAGTCCGTTCATCTCAATGCTCTTAAGGCGACCTGTCTTATTGTCAATCACCAGTTTTATGAGCTGTTGGGAGAGTTTATAATTAGATTACATTTTGGAGGAAGCATTGATATAATTAACTTACTGAATTCTCCACAATAGTCTCTGGGACTTCGATATCGCGTGGTCTAGGAATGACAGAAGTAGTACCTTCTGAGCTCTCAGCTTTCTTAATATAGTAACTGGCTATTTTATTCACTGTGGCCTTGAAGACTAACTCGTGCTGAGTATCGTTCTGCCGATGGCCCAAAGCCAGAACCTGCCAGGCCACTGGAATAACTTCGGAAGCAACTCTGTTTCCCTTCTCATCTGTGACTTGGAAGTTCTCCTCCTTCCCGGGTATTCGCACGTACTGAGTAGAGTT
>VNJO01012869.1:0-12884 GCA_008042535.1 Drosophila tani | reverse complement strand
TGCTGGCTATAACTCTAAATGTCTTCCACCTGGTCAGATATTGACCCTTCCAATATAAATACACAACAACACATTAGAAAATCAACGCGCCACGATGTGATACTAGAGCACAAGATGGTATTATCGCATATACACCAAAGTCTGTGGAATACAAATATTTCAGAGCTTATCGTTTTCGGTTTGTGTTGAAGGGGAGGAGCAGAAAAGCCGACCCGTTAGTTAACATACGCATAAGCGAAGTAGCCTCACCGGGAATAAATATGGCCAAGAATTGTTTTTACTTCGGTGGGCACACCGAGCAACGGACGCTTTCCATTTAAGCGAATGAAATTTGACTAATTGACCCGAGAATCGGTTGTTCTCACTCTTTCAAATTGCGTCTCCCGTCACCAAAAACAGTCCAACTTCACAGCAATATTATTCAATTCACATGCAGGCAGCTAACATGAAAACTGCATTAAGAATCATCTGCAGACGCAAGTTCGTGTTAAATGGATTTTATTTGACCTAGCTGTGAGCTGTGGTCGTGTAAGGTAGTTAAAAATAAAGAAAATAAAGGGGAGTCGCGCATAATAAAGGTAACATAATCGTTGTGTGACTAAAATATTTTGTTGAGTTAATAATTAATGGATCATCAGCGCATAAAGTAGCAATATGAACACTTATAATATTTAACTTTTGCTAAAGGTCTAAGTAGTTAATTGTTAATAAAGGCATATAATATTGTTCCATTATTGATTTTATTATTTTCTTAAACTTTTTAACAATTTAAGGTCTAAGTATTAATGGTTTTAATCAACACAAATATACAACATAAGCCGGAGAAGCTATGGCAGCAAGATTGATGCTATCAAACAAGTTATTTTTGGGGTTAACTTGCCATGTATGATTAAATATAATTTTCTGCTCTAACAAGTTATTTTTGGGGTTAACTTGCCATGTATGATTCAATATATTTTTCTGCTCTAAGCCGCCGACCATCTCAACACTTTGCCTACTTAACAATTGCTTACTTAACAATTTATCTAAATTCTTCGCCAAACATTTGTCCGACAGAGAAAATCAATTTCAATTTAGAAGACAAAAAGACCACAAAACTAATGCGTTTTTGGGGCTCGACCGGAGTTTTACGACCGACGCCGGCCATAATCAAATACAATTTTTAACTATTTACGAGTACATTGCCCAACATTAATGCACAACAAGGGGCAGGGATAATGCAAAAACCCATGTGGGAGGGAGTATTGATGTCAACGAGGAAAAGACAAGGTAAATAGGAAAGACTCAGCAAGCTTTAATAAATAATATGAATCCATAAGCAAAATGAAAATTCCCTCCTTGCTCCAGCCCCGCCTACACCCATTGAGTGATCATAAATATGTGAACATTCAATGGGTGAGGTAAAACCATCGGCGTCTTCGCCTATTGCCTTTGGGAGCTCACAAAAAAAAAAAATTTGCCCTTGCCTTCGCCAGGTGAGTGCGTTAGTTAGAAAGAGAGTCTCCAATACAAATGAGGGTTGGATAGACGTGTAATAAGAACGGATTTTTTGCACATTCAATTTATGTGTAGGCTAAATTTTTGATTTTATTTAGTTCACGTTAACTTTTGAATTTAATTAAAATCTGATAAAGCTTTTTAACCTTTTAATAATATTTATATTATGCATTTTAAAATCTTGTATCCGCATCCAAAATACCAAGTACTCAAACCAATCATCTACGTCAAGAGTCTCTAACCTCGGCTTAACTCATTTCCTAATCAATTAAATATTCCGATTTCAATGGCCCAATCCTGAAAGTCTGAATGGAAACGGATGTTGGACAAAGAGAAGGCTTGGATGTGTACGGATAGTGGAATCATTCTTAGATGCGCTTTTCACTGCATCCTTTTGTAATTTCGTAATTACGTTTAATGAATTCAGTGAAATGAAATAGAAAGACCGTTGCGAATTATTCTGGAAAATGTTGTCTTCCTTTTTCTTTTAGGCCAGCCAACTTTTCTCTCCTCGTCGTTCATCTTTTGCCCTTCTTCGTTTTCCAGCTCGGCTTGTGCCCCTGTCGTTTTTCATTTTCAACTCTTCGCAGCAGTGAAATAGACTATGCAAATTTTAGTTTGACTAGAAAATATATTTTAATGTGAGAGTCACAAATAGTAGACATCGATCTTACTATTTTCCACGCTTTGCTCTGAAAAGCTCTTAGCTTTACCAGTAATTTGATTTCCACAAAATATATGTATGATGGAAATATGAACAAAAATGTGCGTACAAACGTAACGTTACCGACATTGCACAGCGGGGTAACAGATACCAAAATGGCGATACAATCAACTAAACGTACTCGAGGAGCCATTAAAATGTTTTCTTATCAAGCTTAATTTACTTATAAAAAAAAAACATAATTACCAAAAAAAAAAATTGTTTTAATATATAAAATAAGTAAGTAAATACAAGATTAAAAGCTTTCAGGAAAATTCGTCTTTTTTGAGGTTAGGAAACTGTTAATCGATTTTCTCAAAAAAGGCACAAAAGGGCGCCTCTATTTTTACATTTATGAAAGTTAAAAACAAATAGTATTTTTCACTACAATATGAAGACGGCGAAACTCGCACTTCCGAAAATTCTCTGTAGTTCTGTAGAAATAAAGCTTAATTTAAGGTTTAACAAATATATATTTTTTATATATAATATAATAATATTTTAGCCTTATATGATAATTCAAAATTAGTTTAAATGTCAAATATTTTGATGGCATACCAAAATGTTTATTTATTTAAGCAGGTTTTTTGAAACATATATTTAAAAACTGAAGAAAAAGTGTAGTTTTTATTTTCATCTAAAATTAAAAAAAAAAGTGCATCTTTGTGAAAGGATTGTGGTGGTCGTGTAAAACATAAATCAAAATGTTATATAGAAAATGAAAGGGCATTTTATGTACTTTAAGTTGGCATCAAACATTGTTTGATTTTAATAATAAAAATCAAAAAATAACTTTTATTTTAGATTTATATTTTAAAAATTTAATATAAATATAATTTTTGATTTTTATTTTTATTTTTTAAATAATTTTTAAGAGTTAAAAATTTAAAAATATTTAGGAAAAATCAGGAAAAAGGTTTATTTTATTTTTAATTTCTCCTTAAAAAATACCATATGGTCAAAAACAATGTCGGTAACGTTACGTTGGTACGCACATTTCTGTTCATATTTATTTTATCTCGAAATTTAAAAAAAAAACAGAAAAGCTACAATTTTTTTTAAATTTTTTTCTACATTATTCCTATGGCAGCTATAGGATATAGTGGATCGATTTCGGCATATATACTGCGTGCTGAAGAAATAAGACTATGCTAAAAATTTCAGCTCGATAGCTCAAAAACTGAACTAGTTCGCGTATAAACCGACAGACGGACAGACAGACAGACGGACATGGCTAGATCGACTCGGCTGGTGATGCTGATCAAGAATATATATACTTTATGGGGTCGGAGATGCCTCCTTTATTACGTTGCAAATATCATGGCAAAATTAAAATACCCTCTGCAAGCGTATAAATATATGAAAACTTTATTGAATTTTATTTGGTTTCGAGTTTATTTCAAGTAAAACATGTGAAGATGCGAAAAATATAATAAAATGAGACCATTTAAATAGTATCCTTGTCTGTGAAAATACGTCAGAATGTGAAAAAACTCAAAATACTTTCTTTTTCGCTCGAAAAATATCACAAAATTAAATTTTTATTCTTTAAAATTCTCGATACTTTAGGTCATGTTCTTATAAGTTGCGTACACCAGAACAACATGATAACTGATCACTGATGGATTTCATACGACAGTTGTGCTGAACGAGCATGATTCCTAATCATGATTTAAACATTTTTCCCATCATGACCAGAAAAAGGAAGCGTTAAAATAGTACGCTTCCTTTATACGATACTTATGAATTGCTACTGTCATATATCGATGGTTTTTCAATAACAAATTTGTAATTATTAATAACGAATTCAGTGGCTCCTTTGCTGTTCTGTCAGAATTTGTTGATTATGATGTAGCTAAGAATGCAGCGTGCCGTGCTGCAATTGCGGTAGTGGACGAAATGGATTTAACAACCCGCCTTTTCAAGAAAAGGAGGCGCAACATAAAATAAAATTTTTGTTGACAAGGACAGGTTTAAAGCCGCTAGGTTCCAAGCTGATTATTTTTAGGACGGTGTATGTATCATGAGCGTTTACCAGAACAACTTGATCACTGATTACTGATCCATCACTAATCAGTAATCATGTTTTTCTGGTGAACGCGACCATAGACAAATGACAACTGGATGGAACATTTGAAACAAAAACCCATTTTCTGCCTGGTTTACTTTAACGCGTTTTTGACCATATGAGTTTTTTTCCGAACTTCCCAGACGATATTTAGACATTTGATTTTTATTAAATCATAACTCTTATTTACGGTCCGTAATACTAACCTGTATTATTTCTAACGAGAAAGAAAGCTAACTTCGGTAAACCGAAGTTGGTATACCCTTGCAGTCTGCAATTGGATCATTGAAAATCGAACCATTTTAGTAATGTTGAAAAAACATCGAATTTTGTAAATTTTACATTTTACATGTAGAATTTAACATTTTCATATAAATCGACCGATCGCTTCCATGGCAGCTATATAATATAGTGGTCCGATCCTAATGAAATTAAAACCGTACTTTTAGATGCATAAAAAATTGCTATATCTGAAAATTTATAGAAATACGTTGAAAAACAGAGAAGTAAAAATTTTTTTTACATTAATTTCGCCATCATTTCTTTGGCAGCTATAGGATATAGTAGTCCGATTTCGGTCGTTCCGACATATATACTGCGTGCTAAAGAAATAAGACTATGCTGAAAATTTCAGCTCGATAGCTCAAAAACTGAACTAGTTCGCGTATAAACCGACAGACGGACAGACAGACAGACGGACATGGCTAGATCGACTCGGCTGGTGATGCTGATCAAGAATATATATACTTTATGCGGTCAGAGATGCCTCCTTCACTGCGTTGCAAACATCTGGTCAAAATTATAATAACCTCCGCAAGGGTATAAAAAGTAATTTTCTACCAAAATTGGATCTATCAAAGATGTTTTCGAATATATATTTGATTGACATTTATTCTTGAAAGCACCGTAAACTCTAGAATTCAAAATTTTGAATAATGGTGTTAGGTAATGCCTTCCATGCAAAATGGAAAGAAAAAACAAAGTTATTACATATTACTCAATTTATTATATTATTATTTGCGCCGATAAGCTGGAAAAGTGGCTGACCATGACTCAGGTCTGTTGAACGAAGTGGAATAGAAGTTATTGTTTTCCTCATTTTCTTCTGCAAGCAGCTAAATCCAAATCAGCAGAGCGCGGATGTATGGTTTATGGCATTGTCGATTTAACAGCAACCTCCTCCCCAGAATCCGGGCCCGCTTGGACCACACCAGGAGTTAAATGGCCCATTAAAGGGCCCAAAACAAGGGTCATAGAATCCACTAGGTCCACAACCGCCGCAAGGACACAGTGCAGCGCAAGGATAGCAGGGATATCCGCAGCACATTTTTATCCGGCTAGATCCTTAACTTAATTAAATTAGAGTACATATATTTAACAAACTTGATCAAATTTACCTTAGTCGCTTAGCACAAAAATAGGCAAATCAGAAAAATTTTGAATGTTCAACAGACCGAACGTTGTGAATATTGAGTTAATACTGAATGCTGGTTTTAATACAAGCATGTACAATAGGAATTTAGATCCAGAGCCTACTAATTCTGGAATTTATTTTCATAAAATAAAATGAGTTCTCTACGTGTAATGATTTCACTTAGTAAGTGCACAAAAGCAGGAGCATTGAACCGGTTTCTCGTCTCACTTTTAAAGTCCCAAATAGCTATCTGTTCGAATAAAGTAAAGACCAAATAAGCAGCTGCAGAGGCAAGTTGGTTCTTCCGTCGATTGTAAATTTATCTTGACAAAAAGCAATAACAGAGTACCGTGAAGCGTCGAATTGCCTTGCAAAGCGCAAGCACAGGGTTGCTTTGATTGAAGACTCCCCTCAAAAGAGCTAAGGTACGAGTATGCGGAATAAAATACTAACAAAAATGATCATGCTCGCAAAGAGTTCCAAGAATCGTCTGAGCAAAACAAACTACACCATAATAAAGGGTATTATTCCAGCATGCATAGCTGCACAAGTAAGCTTTCTAGAAAATGCGTAGTCGCGGAAATGTCTCTGAGCACAGCAGAGGGTCGTAATTTGATTTGCACATATTGTGAAAATAACCCATCTCAGCCTAAAAATTAAATTTTTCATTACTTTTTTGCTATGGGCTTCAAAAACAACTTTTATTTATAAAGAAATTTCGGATGTTCAGAGTAGTCTTAAGTTAGAGCAAAAATAAAGGCAGAAATCGTGGGTCGAACAGCCAAATCTTATCGTGCGGTGGCCAAAAAATACAATATGAGCGACAAAACTATGAAAAAGTCCATAATAGACATGGGATTGATTAAATGTTCTAAAAAAACTGTTCCTTAAGTCACAGATAGCCAGAGAGAGTCATCAAAACTTCGGCTGCGTGCGTGAAAAGTTTTGGGTAAGTCTGAAAAGAAATGTATACAGCAAGGAATGTAAACCAAAAAACATCGACTGTTTAATATTAAAAATCAAAAGAGAGCTTGCTGAAATTGATACAAAGGGAATTTAGGAGGCTATGCGAGAAGTCCCGGAAAATGAAAGGAAAGCTGCTCGTTTCGATCATGAATATTTTTTGTGAAAATAGTTTAAAGTCTAATAAAAAACATATTAAAAATTTAAGTTGGCCAGACTTCCAATAAATTTGTTATTTTTACTACAACAGATGTTCGTATTTCATTCCGCACACCTATGACGCCTTTTCTTCTTCTTCAGATGGACTTTTTGAAACCAGATGTAATTTCCTCTATCCGAGAAATTTTAAAATTGGGACGAGCAACCGTTCCTAAATCAACAAACATAATTTTTGATATTATAATTGTCAACGTTTAGTAACATACTGCTGCTACTTATTGTTGGGTTTTAATTTTACAATTAAGGCTTTTAAGAATGAAGTCATCGCCAGATAATTTGCTTCCAGCCAAGTGCCATTAACGAAAATAATTAAGTTAACGTGGATGTCAAGCTAGCCTCAAGGACCGAAATTGGAATACCCTTGCTATATCCTATTGCAACCCTGGTTGAACAAACACAGCAGTTTTCTTCCTTCTTTCTTTTTATGGGAATGTTGAATACAAAAAAAAAAAAAATTGTGAATAACTAAGATGAAATCTTGGCACCTCGCAAATTACTAAAAATCCTTTAAAATAATTAAATTGTAATATATCAACATAACTTCTATCAATGCAAAAATTCTTTATTTAATTCATAAATTATGTTTAAAAAGATTTTTAAGCTCAAATCATTCTACAAGTCCTGCTGAATTTTCATTATTCCATTCTGTTATTTTTTTTTTGTATCAAAAACAAAAGATTTTCCGGAGTCCAGCCAGCTCATCTCGTTCATATATATATGGCCTTACTCCTGTAGCAATTTTTTAAATTTCTTCTACGCGTTCCTCTTGCCATGAATTTTACGCTATCGGAATAATGTAAGACGTGTATGTCGTCCAAGGTTTGATCGCCTTAGGGCCGGTTCCTTCCCTCCCTGTCAAAATTTTGAGATCAGATAAAGTTCCGGCTAAGGAAATTTGATTCACTATTGTACAAATGTGAGAGCTAACTTTAGAAGAGACCCAGACTCCCTGTAAAATATTTTCCGGCCCGGAAAATAAATATTTATTTCCGATTACTGATAACAATAGGAAAAGGCGGAAGGCTGTTTTGAATGTTTCCGTTTGTTTGAATGATTCTATCCATATTTTCGGAGATGGCAGAAACAGAAGTAGAGTCAGCCACTCCTCCACCAACTGTCCCGCTTTTTGGCACTACTTTTCTTCTTAAGATGATCGTACTTGTCCCTTAACGTCTTCCACGGCCGTTGTACTCCTGCCTGGGCAGTAAACTTAAGAGGAAAACTTTCCATGCTTCGAGGCTTTAAGGTGTTTTCCGCTAATTTTTTTCCCTAAATATTTTTCAAATTGTAAATTTTGTTCACCCGAGATACAGTTTAGTGCTTCACAGCAATTATCGATAAATAACAGTAAAGTTAACAGAGCTATGTTATTCTTTCACATTCAGATACATTTTAGAAGGGCGGAGAATCGAATATATTTTATCTGGTGATTTTATTTTCCGGACCGATAGCTGTCAGCAGATTAAATATATGTTGATCTGTTATTTACTGGTCAAAAATACAATTTTTAGAAAGCAAGACGTGCCTTCTTCAATGCATAGTAAACATTTATTCAAAATAGTTATACTTCCTGCAAGGGTATAAATACCTTAACCAGAAGGGTTAAAAAACTTCTCAACTAAAAGATGGCGACAAAAGACAGTGCGGAAATTAATGTCACATCAATTTACACACAGTTTCATGTCGGAGACAAAGTAAATGAAATTAAATTAGCCGAAATTTCGTGTGGTTTTTTGTTGACGGTAAATATACATATGCCACATGGGATACTTACAGCGACCTGTCAATGGTGGCAGCTCTGTATGACTCCCATCCACACCTTGGTTTGCAATGAATCGAGTACTTAAATGTGCCAATTAAATTCTGCAAAGGATCAAAGGAGAACGCTGTGTTGTCCATTACTCGCACAATATTAAAATTGCTTAAGTTTGATGTGACCTTAACTTCAACGCAGCTAATGTCAAACAATTTGTTTGTATTATCAGATTGTCGATAATAATTTTCATTTGCATTGGCGTTGAGTGAAGATTAATTGGCAAAAGCAAAACCGACAGCGAAACACCAATAGAAACATTGTGAGTGTTACGTCGGAGGAACGTTAAACACAATGTGCAGTTGAAAACGGAAATGATTGATTTGCCATAATGCCTGGGAATAAGCAAAGACAAAACGCTGCCTTCCTATGAGTTTTCTATTTGAGTTTTTGGTACTTCCTCCTCCCCGATGTCGTTGCTAAGGTTTTGTGTTTAAAATGCAGCAACGAGCTTGGAGGGGACTAATCATCAATCAATCATATAGTCTGGGGATTTAAAATGCCGTGAATCAAACAAGAGGCAGAATGTTTCCACTATTCTCGGACTTTGTCTTCGACTTTCTGCTTGTAATTCTGCGCAGGCTGTGACTTTCAAATTGCCTGCCAATCTGCATTTATCATATTGTGTTTTATCTACACCGTAAACGGCTTTAAAGTTGCAAAAACCACGAGTCTTGTGAAATGAAAATGTACCAAAGGGAAAGGATCCCAATAACTCAAAATAAATTCAGACGCAAAGACCAACTAGTACACAGTGCAAAACTGATAGTCCAGACTGAAAACTGGCGCAAGCGGATAGTAACTGACATTTATTGGATTTAAGCAATGCAAAGGGAAATATTCTTTAATTTAAGTGGAATTTATTTTGTAGGAATATAAGGGACCAAGCTAAGGGCTTGTATTCTCTTAAGACATCGATATTAGAAAAAATACTACTTTAATTTGTCGAACCGAATTTCTGAAAAAACAGCAACAGAAATACTTGGAACTATTTCTGCTGGCTGAGTCAGCCAGTCAACTGGTCCATTTGTCAATTTAGATGCTTTGTTGTTGTTGTTTCAGGCACAGAACGTGCTAGGTGCTTGAATCCTTTTCCATTCCTCTTGTGCCTGGCTGACTGTATTTCTCGTTAATAAAATAAAAGCGAGCTTATAACCGAAAGAATTGAGTGATGTTTTCCGATTGCAGGGGCCATGTGGCTGGAGTTAAATTGTTTTAAATTTACTCGTTTATGGCGATAATGTTTATCGCGCATTAACTTTAGTTTCTAATCCGCAAACATGCAGGGCCGGAATAAAGTTTTAGCGAGATGCAACTTACTCTCCCCACACAATGCTCACTTGCTTACGCCTTCCTCGGATGCCAGCCAAGCGTTGCATTTTTAGCCAGGTTTCAGAGCGCGCAAAGTGCTTCCCGGCCCCACAACCAAAGCGAACTGGCAGGAGGTGGGGAAAGGGACAGGGAGATCTGTGTAAGCTGTGTTTAAAGTTCTAGCAAACTTTTAATTTAAATTGAAATGCGAGTGCAGTTGAAGCGAAGCGGTTGAAGCTGCCTGCCACCTTGATTGACGCAATGAATGATTGCGAGGACGAGAGTCCTGCAGCTTGAGATGCGAGCGAGTTGGTGGAATTGTCGGGAACCGGGGGTGTACTGCCTCTTGGATTTATGTTCCTGAAAGTTTCGGTTTGTCACCCTCTGCAAATAAATCGAAGCTAAAGTTGGTACTACGACCAGGAAATTCGTTTTTTTTTTTTGTGAAATAAATTCATAGAAGCACTTTTCGATCCTTTTAAGCATTAAGTCACTTTAAAAACCTACTGACCGACCACCAACTATATTGGGCTATGAAAAGTTTTAAATGGATTTCCAGACATTAACATTAAACATTTCAAATAAAATAAAAGAAGAATTTTTGTGAAATTTGTTTGGCATTTCCAGCAAATGGTCAGCCAAGACCGAAAACTAAATGTTCATAATCAAACTTTTATATTACATTGGTTACATAGCATATCACAATGTTTTTTTTATAAAATCTCATAATTGAAATCTATTAAGATGAACTAACATAAGTGCTTTTAAAGAAAATATTAAATTATTCATAGGAAAAAGTGATGTATAAAACATATGGAAATATTGTACTGATCGCAATGTATAGTTACAAGTCACAATTAATAAATAAATAAATAAATAAATAAATAAATAAAATAATTCTTATAATTAATAATAACTTATATAGATGGAAACTGTCCATGTCCGTCTGTCCGTCTGTCCGTCTTTCCATCTTTCCGTCCGTCTAGCCTTGTAAAACAACAGATCTCAGAGACTATAAGAACTAGAGTTACCAAATTTGGTGACAACATTGGAGTCTGTTGCACGCAGATCAAATTTGTTTTAAAATTTGGCCACCCCCGCATCCGCCCCCGAAAATCATAAAAAACTTTATATAAACTATAGTCGTGATTTCCGGCTTAAAAAAAATAGATATAATAAAAAGTAGGCATTAGCGGACGTGTTCTGAAATGTTGAGTAAAATCGGATGGTAAAAATGGAAGTTATTAAACAATAAAGTTTTTGTGTATGCTTATTCTTCTTGTTGAAGCTACGTACTCAGACACGCGAAAAGTGTTCAGTAGCATTGAGTCAAAACGAGAGGTCAATAGTCACCCTCTCGCTCTATCGCACTGCTCAGGAATACTTTTCGGGTGTCTGAGCACATAGCTTCTGAGAGAGAGTGTCAGTGCGTGTTCCTCAACATGTCCCTAGCAACATTTGTCTTTTTTGGGTGTTGCTCAACATGTTTCTAGCAACTTTTGTCTCTATTTCTTGCTTTTTAATTTCACCCACAATTCTTTGGGTACCGGGTATCTCACAGTCGGTCACACTCGACTGCAGCTTTCCCACTAGTTTATATAGTTCGCAATAGATTGTTATCTACAAATAATTTCAAATTAACAAGTCCTCAAGCTTTGTATTTTAGAAAAAAATAGTACTGGTTTCAGTATTGATGAAAAAAAAAAATTCAGAAAATGTTCATTTTTGTCTTATGTTTAAAAAAACTTGTTTGCAAAGCTAGGCTATTATATTATTATTCTTCAAGAGGTAATTTTTTCGATATTTTAGTTTTTTACAAAATGGTGCGTAATTGAAAAAAAAAAAATTAAATTAAAGAGAGGTAAAAAATGGTTACAAAAAGTAAGAAATATATTAAAAAAAACAGGTGAATCGATAGCCATGGGTATTTCAAATTTACTGACGAGTTTTCAGATCAATCGGTTAAGCTTTGTTAGTATTGTTGCCGGCAAGCTGAAAAAAAAGTGGTTATAAGTGGTTATAAGTTATAAGAGGTTAAGCCACCTTTGACTAAAACTTCTACCTCATATTTTAACATTTTTGATTAAGGACCTCTTTATGAAGTAATGGAGTTTTAAGATAATTTTTTTCCGAAATTCTTTTGTTGGTTTTTAAGCAGCTGTAATTTTTTAACAAAAAATTATTTTTAAAAATTTTATAATGTACCATACGAGTAGATTTTTAAACAAGAAAAAGTTTTGCTTGGAATTCATTTATCGCGCAAGATTACCCAGAAAAATTTTGCTGTATTACTTTTTTAATTTTTTTTAAATCGTTTTTTTTTAACCGAAGATTGTGGATAGATCATATACAATATTTAAACTTTTCAATTGGCATGCATCACCGCAGAATCGTACATTTGACATTTAGACACCTTTGCCGGATTGCATATTTTGGTATAATATTTTTTGTAAAAATTTTTCTTAGATGACCCCCCTTAAGAAGGCCCGACTCACCTATTGACCCAATATCAATTTGTTCAGATAATGCAGATCTTTTTGACACACCCTTAATAGTAAAATCAAGAAGCGGACTATTGATCGAATACAACACAAGAAGAAGGAAATCCTATCATATAAGAAATGAATGGCTTTTTACTTGGAGTTGAGTAAAGTGGTGGGCGGGGCAGTTTAAAAAGCGAACCTAGCCGAGGTGGTTATAGGCGCCGTTAGGTCCCACTAACCAAGATAATTGGATTTGCCAGAGGGGAATTGCTTTTGCACATGATATGCACAAAAAAGCAAGAAGCTATCTGCAAATTTATTTATTTTGGTTAAACTATCATCGTTGAACACTTTACAGATGCGGAAGTAAAAAATAAATCAGACACAATATTTTTAATATATGATTAGTATTT
>VNJO01012867.1:0-14106 GCA_008042535.1 Drosophila tani | reverse complement strand
TAGAAGGATTTAAGCCGAAAAAAACATTAAATTTCAAGTCGAGCTCAATGAATTCAATTACAATTGATTTATAATTATAATTAGCAGTCAAAATCCAATTGAAAGTGCCAATAGAATGATTAACAATCGTTTCAATTCAAGTTTTCAGTTTGATTTAATATTTTTCAGGGCAATTCTGCTCTTTTCTTTGTATTCTTTTTGTTTATGTGAAAGTTAAATGTCGGCCAAATAGATTGATTAACACTGGGTCGCTAAATCGCTCGACTTCGACATTGAACTTGAGCCAAGACGAAAAGCGCCGCAAAGCAATCAAACGCGATAGATAGATGGCCGTAAAATGCAAAACAGCAATCGAAGCTCCGAGAGCTTGGAGCTCCGTGCTCCGGCCACTGAACCCAAAATACGGGTCCGAATACCAATACCGGGTTTCCAGCGATTCTCTATAGATCTCCCACAGAAAGCATCCCTCTCAATAAAGTCGTTATACTGATTTATATCACTCATATATGCTGTCAAGAATTTATTTATTTATGGGAAATTATCAAGGAATAATAAACTGGCCTGTTCCGGTTTTAATTTCCGATAAATACTGAACTTAAGCTTATGAAGATCAAAGATTTATTAATGATGAATCCTATTTTAAGTAAACAATTAATTTCCTGAGCTCTAGAAAGTCAACTCAATTCGTAATAATTTGTGTAAATATTCAAATTAAAAGAGAAACTCTTTAAAGAGCTATAAAAAAAGAATTCTATATAAAAAATATGTTTATTTCTTTTATTATAATTTATTTTAATTATTTCTGAAGTTCTTTGCTCCATAAATTAAATCATTAACCTGATATTTGCATTAAATTTCTATGAATTAAAAAAACAAGTTCTCTACCTTATTTTTATCTTGAAAAGCGATGCTTTTTATGAACTTTTTTCATGTAAATTAGACATCAAGCGACCTGACTTAACTAGTCTTTGTTTCATTGTCGTAATGGAATCGGGGAAAGGGGTAAACACACCCGTGATTCACATCCATTAAAAAGGCTACCCTCCTGCGTCAGAGCTATCTCTAACCGGCTTCGATCTGATCTCTCCTCCTTAATCCAAATTGCAGCCCGGTCACCGAGTGCCCCGCTACTCGCTGATCAACTGGGGTCTCTGCGTGCCCTCCGGCTGCTCCGCCCGTGATGTGGAGTACAGCGTGGCCGAGTATCTGGCCAACCAGACGGCGTCCACTGGCATTGGCTTCAATGTCCGCGTGGAGCCGCAGATGTGTCAGGTGCGAGACCAGCGACCCTGGGACCGGAACACCACCTGGGCGGTGCGCTTCTTTGTCCTGGTGCTTTCCGTGGCCATCCTCTCCACCATCTACGATCGATCTACGAAGTCGCAGCCGAAGCAGAGTGAGTTATTTTTGGGAATAAATAAAATAAAATAAATAAATATTATTTAATTCCCTTTCAGACGCCTGGTTCACGGCCTTCTCGCTGGATAAGAACCTGCGCTGGCTGTTCAGCACGAGCAGTGCTCCCGGCGACATCGAGGCTGTCCATGGCATTCGCTTCCTCAACGCCATCATGCTGATCTTCTCGCACAAGTCGATGGCCATGTTCTTCAATCCGTACAACAATCGCACGGCCATGTCCGAGAGCCTGGGCCAGCCGTGGACAGTGATTGGACGGGCCGCCTCCCTCTATACGGATCCCTTCCTGCTTTTCAGTGGAATGCTCACCGCCTACTCGCTCTTCGGTCGCCTCATGAAGCAGCAGCCCATCCGCCTCAAGAACGAGTACATCAGCCGCCTAATGAGGTAATACTTTTAGGGAACTATCAGCCTTGGAAGCATCTCTGATCGGAAATCTTTGCAGGATTGTGCCCCCACTGGCTGCCTTGATTCTCTTCTGCACGTACGTCCTGCCGCTGTGGGGCAGTGGACCCCAGTGGAACCTGGTGGTGGGCCACCATGCGGACATCTGCAAGAAGAACTGGTGGCGCAACCTGCTCTTCATCCACAACTACTTTGGCTTCAGCGAGATGTGCCTGACGCACACGCACCACCTGGGCATTGACACGGAGCTCTTTGCAGTGGCTCCGCTCCTTATCCTGGGACTGTGGCGGTGGCCACGACGTGGACTCATGACCCTGCTGCTCCTCTGCACGGTGGGCACGGCGGCGAGATACTACACGACGATTGTCAATCAGCTGTCCAACTACATCTACTTTGGCACCAAGTAAGGGGATTGTTTCTCTGGATCAATTGAATATTTTTTAAACCTTAAATCCTCCCCAGCATCCAGCGGCTGTTCCGCACCGCCGACTACATGTACTCCTTCCCGCCCCACCGCTCCACGGTATACATCATGGGCATCCTGCTGGGCTATGTCCTGCGCAAGTACCAGAATGCCAAGCTGAGCAGCATGCAGCTCCGCCTGGGTTGGCTGGTGGCCACCGTGTGTGTGCTGGCCTCGCTCCTGGGACCCGCTCCGATGGGTGACATCAACTACGTGTATAATTCCACGCATGCAGCCATCTATGCCGCCTTTGCGCCCATCGCCTGGTGCCTGTTCTTCTCCTGGATTGTCTTTGTGTCCCATAATGGTTACACGAGTGAGTTGTCTTGATTTCCCTTAAAGTTTTGATAAGATTCGAATATTTTTTGATTGATTTCAGATAAACTCACGAAGCTGTTTGCCTGGCGAGGATTCCAGGTGTCCACAAAGCTCTCGTACGCCATTTACCTGACGCAGTTCCCCGTTTTCTTCTTCAACGTGGGCCGAAGGCGTCACATTCATCACTATTACAACTTTGTTTCGATTATTGTGAGTAGAGAGAGTTATACTAATTAATTAATTAAATTAACTAAACTTAAACAAAACCCCTGTCTTCCCTAGCTCGACACCAACGAGTTCATATCGATCTTCCTGGCCTCTGTGGCCCTGACGGTGCTCTTCGATGCACCCTTCCAGAATCTGAAGAAGCTGCTGATCAAGCGGCCTGCCTCCACCGCTCCCGTCAAGGTGGCGAAGCCAGTCCTGGCCAGCACGGGCTCACAGGATGCGACAACGCCCAGCAGCACACAGAATCAGCATCCGCACTCCGATTAGTCTGCGACAAGCACACGCGCACTTTCTTAGCTGTAAACTTGTAAATGTCTTCTTAGCATTTAGTGGCATTACCTTTAGTTAACCCCGGCAAAGTACCAGAGTCCTCCCATCCCCTCATCCCTACAATCCGTCCCAAAAAACAACCGATGAACCGCCCTTAGTCTTAGTCGAACGCTTTATACATTGTAAATTGTACTATTAGTCAACTCCGAGCGACGAACGAGAAATAACCCTTTCGTAGTCATAGAACCAATCAATCACTGCTTGATGTACGATATTATCTTGCTTGCTAAAAACCGCGCGGGCAGCGAGGGGCGACCCTCGAGGCCTGCCCCATGTTTCTTAGTTTAAACTTATGTTACCTTAAGCAAGGTCGAATGTCCGTTTTTTTTTTAATGGTAATTTAATTAATAAAATAAATAAATATGTTACAAAAAAAGCTTTAATAATCTTTAAATTTGTTGATGAGCTGAAAAGTATGCAATATTCAGGTTCAGAGCATACAGTTTGACCAGCTCTGAAAGTGGCTAAAGTCGGTAGAGGTTTGGGAGCCATTAGAAGAGATCGGCTCAAATCTGTAAATACTTTCGTAGATTATAAATCGCAAAGCTGAAAGTTAAAAAAGAACCAAAGGCCGCCTATTGCTTAATTTTCACCTAAACTTTCATAAATATTATGTATGCCTCAGATGAAGATCTTTGGTTAATAAAAGAGAATGATTGGAATAAGAAATATAATAAGTGAGCTATATCCATTCCTAAAAAAATATACATTTTAAGAAATTACTTTTTAGAAATCATAATAAACATTATCTACAACATTTAACCACAAACCAATATCAAGAATTTATAAATAAAATAGGCATAAAGCCACTTTTAAGGGGTTTTACAGTTCAAGTAAGTTTTTAGAAAGCTTTGAGAAGTGATATTTTATTTTGTAGGTGCTCTATAAAAGTAAAACACTAGTAAGAAATTTGAATTAATGGAAGAGCCTTATCAAAAATCAATTAAAGCTTGGCAAAACAATTCAATATCCATAATAATATAAATTGGAAATATATTGTGAGAGGTTTAACCAATAAATAAACCAAAAAGCCAGCTAAGATTGCTGAAACTGAAATTGGATTTTAAGTACAATGTTGTAGATAATTCAATTTGAAATTTATAAAGGAAGACTACTTCTCCTTGAATTAACTAACATCTTTAGCATAAGGTAATTGGGTCAACAGGAAAGCCTCTTGCTTTGCTAACAAATTAGTAAATAAAATTGATGGAAAATCATTACAGCTTGGAATCCCAAAACTGGACAAAATGTTATCAATAGCTATTGGTTTGGGAGAATTAACTTATTAGTTGCAATTGAAAGTAAAAGCTAAAGAGAAACTTGAAGTTAACTCTGAAAATAATACATGCAATATGGACAATACAGACAGTCTGCAACTCAAGCCAAATTCTGAGAACTTCTAAGATCACTGAAACTCTATCGGGCATACTTTCTCTAAACCTTTTCTTCGGAAATCCAATGCAAATAATTCAACTGAATAATAAAATGTGGTTCCTGTTCAAAATATGTACATATATTGCTCTTCATATAATATATATCCATATAAATTCGTTTTCACCAGCTAAATGTGCTCAAAGATCATTTAACTATATTAATAATTCAATTAGGCAAGGCAATGATTGCTGAAAGCGTTTCCAAATTAAATTTAATTATTTACCAGACATATTTTGTATGGGCAACAATTATAATTTATAAAAATAGCGTTCAGCAAACCCTTAAATATATAAATTTAGGGTACATAAACATTAGATTCACCCTTTGTTGGATCTGAGAGCAATCAGTTAATGATCAGTGATACCTTTTTGCTGGTAAAGGCGGCCGAGCCATGTTTCCAGAGTCACTTCCACGAGGTCTTTGTTTAAACAAAAAAAAAACAGCTGCAATGCTTGGTTTCTCGACGATGCGGCAACCACCTCAGCGGAGTGAGCATTGGAAACATGGCTGGATCCTCGAGGTTAGGGTTATTTTTGTATTGAAGCATTTTGGCGGCTCGACGCCTGCTTTTTGTGTGATTTTCTTCACATTTCGTTCACTTTTCTTTCGCACAAACATCAAAAAAATAGTCACCAGGTTCACTTAGTTAAAAAAAAAAACGAACATTTATTATCCTCGATCTTTTATTAGCTTGCCGGCGGCGACAGTTGGTGGCGCTTTTCGGCTCTGCCGGCGGCTATTTCTGAAGATTTATCAGCTAATTTATGTTGTGTGACGATGGAGCATCCCTGCCTATTTGCCGGCCTGGACGGCCTTCTTGGGCTTGGCCTGGGTTCCCTCGCGGAATCCGTTGCGGAAGCGACGGCGCACAACCTTCAGGTGGCGCATGCGACCGGTGCCGGTGGTCTTCCTCCTCTTGGCCTTCACCGACCAGTTGTCTGCGGGTAAGGGAAATGCACATTAATTAGCAACCAAAGCCAGATACTGATATAGCAAAGATATACTCACAGGAACGCAACTTGGCGGCGGGGTAGCCGCACTGGGCGCACGTCGACTTCTGGATGTGGTAGGAGCTGCGGCCACAGCGACGGCACAGGGTGTGCGTCTTGTTGTGGCGTTTACCAAAGCTGGAGGTACCCTTCGTCTGTGGGGGCGGACAACAAAACAAAAATTGCATTAGCACTTTTCATTGAAGGCCGCTGCCGAAAATAATATAAACACTCGAATTCCCGCCGCCTGCGGTTTGGCCACTCGTGAAATTCCATTTTAATCGCACTCCTCAACGCAAATGCTTCACGAATGGCACATTTTAATCGCGAAATTGTCACGGATGGCCGGGAATTGGAGCGATTTTATTTTGGTTGAACGTGGATATTTTTTACGCACCATCTTGAGAGGCGAACGGTCGAACAAGAAAGAGCGAAAGAGAAGTTGACAGCAGCTGTCACAATCTGGCGTGGAAGCAGGGCTGCATTTGACAGGTGCGCCTAACAGCACAGTTTCACTGTTAAGCGCGCCTAACAGTCCGCTGTTATTTGGTGAATGCGCCTAACAGCTCTGTGTTTTGGCGGTGAAATAAAAATATTTATTCAACCGTATTTGCATTAAGAACAAGTTTTTAATTGTATAAATATTGTTCTTGGATTATTTTTCTTCTTCTTGACAAATTTTGGTTGTATGTTTAATTTATTTAGAGAAGCGCTTAACAGCCCACTGTTTATGTGCAGAGTAAACTGTCAAGCAATATATCGAGTACTGTTCAAATTAATCATTTATTTGTATATTAGGGGTTTTATTAGGGTTTTTATTAGTGAAGGCAACACTCTCTATTTAAATAGTTTCGTTTAAGTCGTTTCCATCAAATTATTGCCGTGTGCTATTTTTGGTATTATTTACTTTGGCCGGAAAATACTAAAAATGTTCTTATTAGCTTTAATTAACAGCGTCGATGTTATGTTAACAGATGTTAATTTAGGTTCCCGCCAACTCAAAATTCAAATTCAGTTCAGTTCAGTCTCAGGGTCCAATTTTTATTTATCTCATAATTGTTATTTGCGATCCCCGAGAAAAACACGTTTGTTTTAGTAAAAATATTCATTGTTTTATTTATGAAATAAATTATTATTATTTACATTGGAAATAATGCACGAAATTCAAATAATATTGCATGCCTGGGCGGCCCCTTAGCACTTGTAGCCGCCTTGCGATACACACTCGAAAACAAAATCTACATATTACAAGGCTCTAGAAATACAAATACAGGGCGATACACATATAATATATAATGATAGAGGGATACAAAAACAATAGATTAGAATGGAATGGAATGGAGTTGAATGGGTGCAGCTTTCTGAGTGCTCTTGCTGGTTAATATTCTCTCCAGATTTTGTACACTTGCTACAATATAGTTTTCTTCTTCTGGACTTGTGTGTGTGTTCTAGTTTAGGGTTTTTACGTAACTAATTTGCGACTATGAGCAAGTCGATTTGGCTTGAGACCTCAAACGAAACCAAGTTGCACATAATTTGGCTGCAGCTGTGATCCTGCTTGCTGGGTTTTGCTGGGGGTGAAGAGGGAAAGGTGAGCATTGCTGAAAGGGATAAGAGGGATGTTCGAGGTGTTTGTGTGTGTGTGCTGGTGCTGGTGCTTTGCAACTAATTACTACGCCTCGCCTTTCTTTTCTTTTTCTTTTCCTTTTTTTGTTTGTTGACCTGTTCACGCTCTTTTTACATAAAACTAATTCATAGAGACAATTTAACTAAGAACCTTACGAAAGCTTTGCGAATAAATTATACGAGTTTCGGACCGAGTGTTAAGCACGATATACATATTTTATGGGGGATTCCCGCGGAACTCTGGGTACTTGAAACAATAGTTTTAAGAAATCTCACTCATAAAAAGGGCCTTTTGAACGATTATTTCATACTTTCAGGCCGCCTTTTAAATTATTTTAAAATCTCTGCTCACTAATGTTTTAAAATCTCCAGATCTCCTCAGGACTCGCCCCGCGAATATAGCTAAGTATTGACTTGCAAGTTAAAGGACCTCTTGCTCCATGTTTTCGCTATGAACAGAAAAGTCTCCTCCTGATCCCGGGCGATCATTCTTATATAACTAAAGCGCGAAAAAAAACTGTTGCTAAAATTAAACAAAAAACGTTTCGTTGTTGCGCTCGCTGCAGCTCTCTCTCAGATTTCGAGAGTCCAAATCCGACTTCCTACTCCGACTCTGCCGCCTCTGCTTCTGCCTCTCCTCTCGTCGTCTTTCGTTTTGGCTACTGCCGCTCCACGTTGATGGTGATGACCATGGTTGGTCAATAGTGGCCGCCACCACCGCCTACGCCACCGCCTCCGCCGCCACCGCCGCCGCCGCTATGTCTGTGGTGTTCGCGTCTGCCGGAGGACTGATCACGATAGTCGCCGTTGCGGGAGCTGCTCTTGTGGTGATGATGATGATGACGCTTCTTCTCGCCCTTTAGACAGACGTCCGACACGACCATCTCGGAGTCATCGCGCATGCCATAGTTGTCCCGGCCGCATCTGTTTGAAAGAGGTAGACAAATATTAAAAATATAAATAAAATATATAAATTTATTTTAAAAAATAGACCCACCTGTCCAGATTCTCGCGGGAACGCTGCATATTGTCGCGCAAATTGTCGCGGGATCGGGTCATGCTCGGCGGATCGAGGGTCTCCTTGCGGCGCAGAGCGTTGTGCGAGCTGTTCTTGGAGGCGGACTCGTGCAGGTTCTCCCAGGCCTGGCGGTAGTATCTATAGGACCGTTAAGTATACGTAGAGTTATTAAATATAAATTTTAAAATACAAATATAAAAAATATAATAAGAGTTTTGAATGTGCTTCAAATGCTTTTAGTTTTTGGTTACCAGATTTCAAGCCTAATGGTATTTATCATCACCATACCATATTTCATATTATAGCTTTAGATTAATTGATAAATTTGTATAATTTATTCAGAGATACCAAAGTAATAGTTTTTGATCTTATTAAAATATTTTATAGATCTAACCCATGTAATTTGACTGATTTCAAATTTTGTAGCATACTTTTAGACCCAATTTCAATTAATTTAAAATCTTTAGCGATTTCTGTGGGAACCTTCTTCTTCTTGGTTTCCACATTCTTAGCCCTTTGGTATTTTTTAGCACTTTCGTAGAACTGAGTTATAGAAAATCGCCCAAGACCCATTACCTATTTATTCTAGTTTTTTTTATTAGGCAGGGATCCCTCAGAAATTGCTGTTGATTTTAATAAAATATTTTATAGATGTAATCCCATGTAAATGCCTGATTCCAAATTTTGTAGCATACTTTTAGACACAATTTTAATTGATTTCAATTCTCCAGCAATTTCTAAAGCAACCCTGTTTTAATTCTTCAAGGACATACCTGTTGAGTCCGTTGCGGGATCCGGAAGTGGAGCTGTCGAAGCTGGCCACGGTGTTGCAGTCGGGCGAGGCGCGATGGCGATAGTGTTGAGTGGTTCGATTTCTGGGAAGAGCGAGATAAATATATCGATTGATTGATTAGTAATCTTCATCAAAGTCAGGGCTTTATTTTGTTCAGAATGCCAGGACGAAAGAGTGTTGGGTTAGTCACAAGTTCAGGCAAAAAATTCGAGGGGGTTAAGTACTACGCACACACAGAGACACAGAGAAAGATGAGAGCGAGACAGAGAAATGGAGATGGGAAAGAGACGGGCAGACTACAAGAGACAGAGACAGAGATAGAGCGAGCGATCGAGACGTGCAGTGAAAGAAAGAGAGTCCCCAGAGTGTGTTGTATGATTGATGGGTGTGTTGATGAGTTGATGGAGTGATGGGTTGGAGGTGCAACAGCAAGGAGTAGGAATCGCCTCACAGCCCACAGCATTCGCAGCAGTTTTTTATGGTTTTTTTTTGGTGTTTCAGTGTTGATTGTTTGATTGACTGATTGGTTGATTGATTGTTTCGTGTGGTGTTGTTCTTGGTTGGTTGTGTTCTTGGTCTTGATTGTTTTTGGGCTGCTTACATTTGTGCATATGGCCGCTTTGATAGTTCTTCTGATTCTGATTGACTGACTGATTGATTGACTTGCTTAACTCTCTTCGTTTTTCCTTGTTCTTTCTTCGTTTCTCTTAGTTTTTCTTCCATTTTTCGTTTATTTTGGTTCGTTGATGCATCTCTTTGGCACGCGTTTCGGTTTCTTGGCCAGGTAGTCTCCAGGTTGTGTGTGTGTTTGGCTCTCTCTCTCTCTCTTTGGTGGTTATCTCCTGATCCTCCCGATCCTCCTCAGTGGGTTACATGTGCGTTGAGCTGCTAAAGAGCCCGGCCCGGGTGCGATACCCCCGTCCATAGCTGCTAAACTCCCGCCGTCCCAGCTTCTGGTCATCGAAGGGCAGCGCGAGCACGCTGTACCACAGGGAGGATGGATCCCGATCTTGGTCTGCCGGATCCGGGTATCGCCTGGATGTGATGCTACCGTAGCTGCCGTAACCCTTGGCCCGGCGACCAGCGGTGCTGGTTAGTTGGGCCGTGGACGCGTAGCTGGTGGCGCTGGTGGCCGTCGCCGTGGCATAGCTGGGCAGTCTACTGGGACGCGGTATGATGCCACTACTCCTCTTCCCGAGACCGAACACGAGACCGTTCCCGATGCTGATGCCGTTCCCGATCCCGTTGCCCTGTGATGACTTCGCCTGGTGGTGATACTTCGGCTGGAGGTGGTACTTCTGCTGTTGGAGCTGCTGGAGTTGCTGCTGCTGCTGCTGCTGGTGCTGGTGGTGCTGGTGGAGCTGCTGGTGGTGGTGATGATGAGCATGATGATGTTGGTAAGCAGTTAAGTGTTTGGCTAGGTGCCGCCGTTGGCTGTTCGGGGTGCTGACGGTTTGGTTTTGCCAAAAAGTACAGAGAGTGGGAGAAGCAAAAACGAAAAAAGAGAGTTGTACAACGAGAAAAAGAGAAAGCGTTCGATGTTCAGGTGGGTGTGCGTGTACGTGTGCGTGTGCCTGTGCGTGTGCGTGTACGTGTGCGTGAGAGACTCTCTTTGATCGAGCTAAAAAAGGTGAATTCGAGAGAGAGAAAGAGAGACCAAGAGCGAGAGCGAGGGGTAACCGAGAGCGAGAGTAATAAGAGAGAGAGATCAAGGTAAACCTAGAGGTAAAGGCTGAGACAAAGACGGAGACAGTGTGTGTGATAAAGAGAGGGAGAGGGGGTGGGTCATAGAGAGGACGGGGTGGTGGTGGTGGTGGGGGGCAGGTGGTGACCCCGACAACGATCGACTTTGCTCCACACGCAGAAAAATGTATCAATCATGGTCAAATCCAGTTCTCAAGCATATCGAACGATTAATGTCGTTTATCGATAAAATATCGATGGTTATCGAATTAATTTAAATTTTAATTAAATTAAGTTTGAACTGAAAAAACTTATATAGTTCAGAGAGATCATTTTCAAGTTCCCACATTAATTATCATAGCAATATATCGAAATTATCGATAAATATCCGACCTAATTACAAGAGAAATTTTCTCTTATTAGCATTAAATCGGATCATGGAAATGGACAACAAAATCGACCTCGACTGATCACAGATCCCATGGTATTTCTGCGTCACCCAGCTCCCAGTTCCGCTTTTTGGGGCAAAGACTCACCTTCGCACCAGGATCACGATCGTTGTGATGACGGCGGCCAGGAAAACGAAGCCACCGAAAGCGCCCAGAGCCACAATGGCGCCCAGATTGAGCTTGGCCTCCTTGGTCTCCTTGCGATCGGGATTGTCGACGGCAAACGGAACGTTGACATTGGGCGATTGATTCTGTTGGATGTTGACGCTGTCTGGGATCTCATTGTCCTGCGGATGCGAGTTGGCAATGATCTGCTGTGTGTTCCGGGTGGTCGTCTCCACCGGAGCACCGCTGGGACGACTGCGCGGCGGCGACGGAGCATATGTGGAGGGCACCTGCGGCGGCTGGGGCACGTGCTGGGTGGTCGGAGGCACTGCCGCCACCGCCGGGGTGCTGCTGCTCGGCTTTTTGGGTATGAGCACGGGACGGACAGTGCGGCGTGGTGGGAACTCCTCCCGGACTGTGCCGGGCACAGGGACATTAATAATATCCTCCTCGGATTCAGCTGTAAGGATAAGGGGAGGATAAGTTAATTTGCTTCATTTAATTCCTCAGATCTCAGGTTACTCACACTCTCCATTGATCTCCACCTGCGTGGGCCTGAGGCTCGGGTATGTGCCCACTGTGCTGGAGCTGCTGCCTCCGCTGCTGGCGGTGGACACGACGGGTCGGTATGGCGTACGGCTGGTGGTCGAGCTCGAGCTGGAGCTGGACACCACGACCTTGGGCCGGAAGGGTGGCGGCGTGGCCACCGATGCGGGCACCGTGGGCGCTGCCGTGGGCTGCGTGGAGGGCTCCAGCTTGATGCAGCGTGGTAGGGCGCTGCTCCACTGTCCGCTGGCCAAGCAGCTGAGCACGCGGGGTCCCTCCATGCGGTAGCCGGGCGGACAGCTGACCTCCGCCTTGGAGCCGTAGTAGGTGCCGTTGGGTGCATGGATGATGGTGTTGTAGTAGTTACCGGGCAGAGTGTCGCATTCCACAACTGAAAGAAAGGGTATTAAGGTTACAGGGATTAAGTTTGGAGGGAAACCGATAGTAAATATATATAGAAAAATATCGTTAATTAAAGAAATCGCAGATTATCGAAGTAGGCTGAAAAAAAGGAATTTGTTTTAAAATCTAGTAGGCCTTGCCTCCGAAACGTCAAATTCAATCGCAAGCTACCCAAGCCGAGTCGGGTTCATATTCAGTTTCAATCCTAAAGCGAAACGGTGAACATTATAACATAATTTTCCACCTAATACGACTTCCCAAATTTTATAAAAGAAAATATTTCCAAGCAAAGTTTTGAGCAAAAGTAAAAGTGCGTGATTTTCCACAAAAAATAATTAAAATATAATTAAAAATAATTTTCTAAATTTTATTCCCAAAACAGATGGACGATAAATGGGAAATATCCTCAGGGGAGTGGGATTTAAGCGATGAGGATGTAACGAGTGTGTTCGATCCACAGGAACAGCCCGTGAAGGCCAAGCGGGGCCGCAAGCGAAAGGAGGAAGATATCGATTCTGAGGAGCCGAAGCCCGTGAAGGCCAAGCGCAGTCGTAAGCCAAAGCAGGAAGATATCGATTCTGAGGAGCCGAAGCCCGTGAAGGCCAAGCGGGGCCGTAAGTCAAGAGTGAGCGCTGACGACGATGTCGAGCCTGGCAAACAAAAGGCCGTGAAAGCCAAGCGGGGTCGGACGCCAGTGGGATTTGATCCAGAGTGGTTAGAAGGGCTAACCGTCAAGGAGCTCAACAAACTAAAATCCGACATACAGCGCCAGATGAGGGCCAGGACGCTCAAAAGAAAGAAGTCCCTCGCTCTGAAGAGGTCGCTGAAGGCCAAGGCTAAGGGATCGAAGGCAAAGAGCGGTACCAAAAGGGTTACAAAGCCGAGGGTCTCTGTGGCCAAGCCGGCTCCCATTCGCCAGCTCAGCGATAGGCAGACGGGACGGTTCCTGCGGGCCCCGATTCAGCCTCAGCAGCGTGGCTGGTTCGCCAGGTGGTTCTTGGGTAGCGATCCTTCTCTGCCCGCTCGGGAAGTCGATGATGAGGTCGATGAGGAGGTCGATCAGGAGGTCGATGACGAATTCGATGAGGATTTCGGTGAAGACGTCGAGATGGAGGACGAAGAAATGGAGTAATATACTTCGCCCTACGAAACCTCACAGAAGTGTCTCGTCGAAATGCAGTTGATCTCTACGAACCTACCAAGAAGTCTCGGCCCCCCCAAGAACCACTAAATTTAAAGTGTTGCCGTTAATGTTTGAGAAAAAACAAAATGTCATTGTTACAAATGACTAAAAATTTTACACAAAAATATACTTTAAAAGTTTTATTGGATTGGAAAGTTATATGATGTTTGTTTGTTTGATGTTTGTATATAAGGGGACCTATATTTGTTATTTGAAGGTAAAGCTAGTTCGAGGTCTAACAGGCTTAATTTCTCGTACGTAAATCAAGTCTCGATTAAATCGACTTGATTAAGATCTGTGGGTAATCTTGCGTAATCTTTATAAAAACCCAATTTCAAATTTATTTTTATTTCTTAAATTTCAAAGTTATTTTAGCTTCAAAGTCAGGCTTTTATTAATATTAGCATCTCAATAATATGCATATTTATGAAATATTTCAACAAACCTCAAATTTTTCCTTTTTTCTGCCTTATGATCCACTGTACCTTGGCTTCAACCCACTACTTGTTATCCTTCTGCTCTTGCCAAGCTGCAGAGACTGCAGGATAAACGGACGGAGGTGAGTGGATATGCGGGAAGTCGGCCAAAAATTCCCCTGTGGAATGTCCGTAGCAAACGCATCGAGTCAGTTCAAAAGAATTTTTACTCTTTGCTCTTCGTGGCTTAAACTGGGAAGCAAACCTTAGGTTCTCTAATAGACTTCTCCTAATTAACCTAC
>VNJO01012857.1:0-16185 GCA_008042535.1 Drosophila tani | reverse complement strand
CGAAAGTTAATAATTCAGACGTGAGATTGGAGTCAACCGCAATGAGGGCCCCGCCCCCTCGCCTGGAAGGTCGATCAAGCCTGTACGTTGTGTACACAGCTGGAAAAACTTCGGAGCTTAGAATCTCTGACTATCAGAATACAATGTAGGAAGCTTACTATACTACGTAAACCTCTTGCATTCTGATAGAAAAGAAGAAGAGCTCTCTCTCTCTATGTTCTCTCTCTGCCTACGAGCTTTTTATTTCCTTATTCCTTATGCACATGCGTACCGTGCTTACTTGCTTGAAGACGACGAGAGCGTGCGGTTGTATAAAATAAAAAGAACTAAAACGACAATCAAAGTGTTTTTACTATTTGGCAAATCTGGCTGGTGCATTGATAAAGTTTGTACAAATAAATTATATAAATTCCATAATATTTGTATATTGACTATACAAAAAATTAGATATTCAACAAACAAACAAAAACGAGTGTGACCGACTGAGGGATACCCGGTACCCAAACCATTGTGGGTGAAATTAAATAGCACCTGAACATGGAAAAATAAAAATGTTGACAAATGAAAACAAATGTTGCTAGAAACATATTGAGCAACACCCAAAAAAGACAAATGTTGCTAGGGAAATGTTGAGCAACACGCAATTGTCTCTGTTTATAATCCGATTTTACTCAAGTTTTCACAACACGTCCGCGAATGCCTACTTATTTATTTTGTCTATTTACTTTAAGCCGAACATTTCGACTATAGCTTATATACCATTTTTATGATTTTCGGAGGCGGAAGTGGGTGTGGCCAATTTTAAATCATACTTGATCTGCGTGCAACAGATTCCAATGTTGTCACCAAATTTGGTAACTCTAGCTCTTATAGTCTCTGAGATCTGTTGTTTCACACGGACAGATAGTCGGACAGACAGACATGATCGACTCGGCTGGTGACGCTGATCAAAAATATACTTATATTGGGTCGGAGACTTCTCTTCTGCCTGTTACATACATTCTCAGTTGGCACTAACTTATAACACCCTTGTACCCTATGGGTCCCGGGTATAAAAAACGTTACTGCAATTGTGCGCTTTTTGAGATATTAAATAATTGAATACGTAGTCGGGCAATATGGACTGAAAATTATTTTACTTTGGTGTTAGTTGTTAATTTTTATTTATTGTTTTTATTATTTTTATATTTATTGATAACATTTTATAGTAATTTTATTTTCCTAGTTAAAAACCAAAAGTTTTAGTTTGCCGAATTACGATTGCCTTCTTTGGTGGGCGCAACTTAAAAAATGTAATACAGTAAAAATGTTCGAGTTTTTTGTATTATTAAAAAAAAAAAAACACAACTAGAAGCGTTCAATTGTTCAAAAGTTTTTAATATTGCAACATGACCGAGCAATCGAGTCACTGTGTGGCAGAACAAAAATACTTTTAGGGGCTATACCTGTGTAACATTCTCTGTAAACTTTCAAATTTTAACTGGGTGTTCTTAGACATGTTCTCCATACAATAACCTACGATCTTTTATATTGGTTGAAAATTGTAAATTTCGCATTTATAATTCCGCATAAATATAGTTTAGATTTACTCGATAACTATAAGCTATACATAAAGTACATGTGCAATTACGCTTAATTATTATAACTAAATCGTGGGTAATTTTGTTCTCATTACTCTCAGGGAATTCCCCTCTAGGAACGTTACGACAGCTCTACTGCGTAATCTTCTTATGCAACATTTTTTTAAACACTGTACAGCGTGGTATTATCTGGATCCACCTGCACGGCCTGAACAATAAAACGTTTGCGATCCAGGACATCGATTGGTGCAGATGGCTGTGGAAAGGGACAAAAAAGTGCACACCAAATTAGTAAATAACATAAGGAATGTAAATATAAGAGGAAGAATTTGGGATGAGCGGAAGAAGAATATTTATTTAATAATAAGAGAGGGTTAGGCATGCATAATATGCAAATGGATAAATTTTATCAATAAACATTTAATCGGGACATGTAAGTACTCACACAATGCAACAAACAAAATACGCTGTCTCCTTATCCTTATCTTCTTTTTCTTTTGCCTCAACTCAGCTATAAGTTACATGAATTGCATCCTTAACCAATCAACCTCTAAATAACAGACGTTAGTTTTAGATGGTTTCCGAAATATTATTAATTTAACAATATCAGAAGAACAGTTATACATTTTTTCAAAAGATTTTTAATAAATTTCTGTGAGTAGTGTGTGTGGTTTGTATTGACTGTGGACTCTAAGAATAATACTCGACATTTTTGATCTAAAATGAAATACAAAGAAAAACAAAGGTAAAAACATACATATGTACAAATTCATCAAACAGAGTTAAAACTTAAATTAAATGAAAATAGTTAAGTGGCAGCTTTATAAGCTTATTTTCAACTCTTAAAAGTTTGTTAAACAATTATATACGAAGATACTACATAAATCTATCTGTAGGGTTTTGAAATGACTTAAAAATATGTATGAAAGCAGCGTAACTCTGTAACAGTAAGAGCAGAGCAAATGCATTTTTATTTGGAATCGCTTTCGTGTGTTTTTGTTTTGCTTCGGAAGGCCAAAGTTTAAATAACTTTGCAGACAAATTAAATAAAGTTAAATTTCATTGCCCTAAATAAAATATAGGATCATATATTAGGTTTAAACCCGATATCTTTACAAACAAAATCTGCTTATATTGCCGGATCATTCATATAGCAGCTTTAATATATAATTGACTGATTTTAACAAAAATTACAAAATATTGTTCGGATATCTTTAAAAACAACAAAAATCGGCTAATTTCACCTGATCGTTCCTATAGCAGCTATATAGTAGGATATAGCGGCCCGATTTGGATGAAATTTAAAATATATGGTTATAATTAGTTATTTTAAGCCAACTCGAGGTCAATAGTCAACCTGATCTTCATATACCGAAATCACATTTGATGACTATCATGTGCCGGATACACAGATCGTTTTGTCAGAAGAAAAATGCAAAAGGTTTGTTTATACAGTCTGTTTCACTCTTACCAAGGAGATCTTCAGTAAACCTTGATGCCGATCGAACTTGAACTACTTACTACTAGTGTCTCACAGAATCCAGACTTGGGAATCGGTGGACACTATGGACTTACTTTGGTCACGCTTATTGTTGGTGGCCAGAGGGAGAAGTAGCACTCAAATCAAGTTTGTTTCAAAATTTTGCCACGCTCACTACCGCCCCGAAAATCAAAAATAATGCGGCTTAAAATAAAAATGAGAAGATGAGACTCGATGTGGAATCGGTCGCAACATGTCTGGGCAACCCCGCTGTGCAATAAGATGTGTGTGTGATGCGTGTTGCTCAACATGTTTTTAAAAACACTTAGCTTTTTTTGGGTGTTGCTCATCATGCTCCTAGCTACAGTTGTATACAATTAGTTGTACATATTATTTCCTTTCATAGAGACAAGGTTCACTTTCGTTTTTTTGTGTTCACGAGGGCATAATTTTTGCCAGGAGAAGAAAATGCTGATATCCATTGATATCCAGTTTTCACTTGGAAGTGAATTTGATAATATTTTCGGATTTCCCTTTAACATACATTGTACACAAAGAGTTCCCTGTAAACAAGTCGAAAAGGTACAGTCGAGTGTGACCGACTGTGACAGGTACCCAAAGCATTGTTGGTGAAATTAAATAGCACATGAATATGAAAAAACGAAAATATTGACAAATTAAGGCAAATGTTGCTAGGAACATATTGAGCAACACCCAAAAAAGACAAATGTTGCTAGGGAAATGTTGAGCAACACTCAGCAACACAATGTTGCTGTCAACACAGAAGAAGAAGAATCATACACAAAAACTTCCATGTTTATCATTCGATTTAACTAAAATTTTAAGAAAACGTCCGAACCTACTTATTTAATTTATGTATTTACTTTAAATCAAATATCACGACTATAGCTTATACAACGAATTTTATGATTTTCGGGACCGAAAGTTAGCTTGGCCAAATTTTCAAACAAACTTGATTTGCGTGCAACGGATAACAATGCTGTCGCCACATTTGGTGGCTCTAACTCTTATAGTCTCTGAGATCTGCTTATCGACCAGGGCGGACGAACAGACGGACATATTGACAGACTGGCGGACATGGCTAAATCGACTCGGCTGGTGATGCTAATCATGAATATATACACTTTATTGGGTCAGAGATGCCGGGAATTACGCTTTTAGTTTCATTAAGATCGGACATCTATATCATATAGCTGCCATAGAAGCGATCCAATTGCAGACTGCAAGGGTATAGGCCTGAATACTTTCCTCAGGATATATCTTTTTTACAGCGGGCGAAGCCGCTATGGGAGTGATAGTTTAAGTATAAAGGAGTATGAGCCTATTGGAGCCAGTCGAGGCGATGATCGGAAGAAATAAAAGTCTAAATTGAGTAGCCACCACCAGGAACCAACCGCAAACCAATTAAGGACAAATCCTAGACCACCCAAGATCGAAACCCATCCCAGCATAGGAACCTCGCGGGAGGAAGAGACAGAAACATGGAAGCACGGCTCAGTCCTAGCTGGAACCACTCACGTCGGTGCACTTGCACTGCGTCTCGTCAAACACAGTGCCGGTGGTGCAGCTCTGATTGTAGCGACACACACAGGTGCAATTGTCGTCGTCCCAGTACTTGCTGTCCGCCTGCTCCAGGCACTTGTCCCGCGCGTCTAGGTTGTGGCACTCGCACCGGCACAGGTCCTTGCGGTAGGTCTGGTACACGTTGCAGTCCTCGGCCTTGGTGCGGCAGTCGCACCGGCAGGCTTTGTGCTGCTCCACCGACACGATTGCAAATGGTCGGCGTGCACCGGTGGCTGCACGGTCCACCTTGCGCACGCGAAGCTGCACCAGCTCCGTCTCCGTCGGCTGGCAGGAGATCAGCGTCGATCCGCAGCAGCCGTTGCAGCGGTTGATTCTAGTGCAGGAGGGCGTGTAATAGTAGTTAGCTTCCTCCTCGCCAGGCGGCTTCAGCTCTACTATCGTCGGTTGCGGCGAGCAGCCAGCCGGCGTTGCATTCCTCACGGTAGCTACGGGTAAATTGACAAACAAAAAATGAAAATGTATGAAAACACTTGCAGGTGCGACAAAGAAAATAACACTTATTAGAACTTAAAGCTACGTACTCAGCAAAGCTAAAATTTAGTAACTAAACGAGAGCGAGAGAGAGGTGAATACAGTTTATCCGCCCCTCTTAGCAAAGTCGGTACGCAGATGAGCTAAGAAAAAGACTAGAATGAACATTCGTGTTAGGTCGCCAATGGAAGGAAATATTTAATAAAACCCCTCCGAACATGGACACAGGCAATAGGAAGGAAAGCCGTATGGCGGGTTTTTCCAGCTGAGAAAATCTAATTTATTAATGAAATTAAAGAAGATCCATTTTTTATCTTGAAGATAAAAAAATAAAAATACAAAATATTAAAAAAAAAAAACAAAAAATAAAACTAACTTTGGAATGCCGAAGTTTTATACACTTGCAGTCTGCAAGAAAATCATTGAAAATCGATCCATTTTGGTAATATTGAAAAAAATCGAAGTTTTTAAATTTATATAAGATTTACAGACACATTTTACATTTTATATGTAGAATTTTACATTTTTATATAAATCGACCGATCGCTTCTATGGCATCTATATGATAGAGTTGTCCGATCTTATTGAAATTAAAACAGTAATTCTAAAACCGTAAAAAACTGTTATATCTCGAAATTGATTGAAAGACATTGATAAACAGAGTCTTAAAAAAATTTTGTTTACATTCATTTCGCCATTATTCCTATGGCAGCTATAGGATATAGTGGTCCGATTTCGTCCGTTCCGACATACATATATACTGCGTGCTAAAAAAGAAAGACTATGCTGAAAATTTCAGCCCGATAGGTTAAAAACTGAGAGACTAGTTCGCGTAGAAACCGACAGGGAAATGAGCAAATCAAATAGAAAAGGATCAAAATTCCAATTGAAAACATTATGGACATGCTAATTGCTTCTCCATTTTCTCCTGCTTCAGAACATACGAGGAGTTCAAAAAGGAGAATGAGAGCACCCCGTCCTCGTGAAGTGGCAACGGGATAGGTATTGGCCCGGAACGGCTTGGTAAGCAGCCGCCGCCCTAGAAACGCGTCAGCACGGGTTCCGAGGGGAGCTCATGGTAGTCAGTCCCAATCTGCGCGCTGCGACTTAAGCGCCAAATTCGTGGCAGCCGCCGTCGTGGACGTGAATGTGCCCAACGATGTCAATGTGCAGGGCGACATCAGTAAATAAATAAAGCAGTTGTTTATTTTGTTTTTATTTGTGGCGTTCTCGGCTTGACAACGTTCAATTTTTTTTTTTTTTGCGTGTAACAGTGTTTAAACGAGCACTGTTGACAATTGGACGGATGTTAACCCATTTGTCTAGATACGAAAGATATTTATTTGTGTGTTAAAATTAAAGATAATTCAACGTTGTCGGGGGATAGTGTAAAATTGTAATGTATTCTTGATCAGCATCACCAGCCGAGTCGATCTAGCCATGTTCGTCCGTCTGTCCGTCTGTCCTTACTTAATAGATATCAAAGAGAAGATTTGATAGAAAAAGTGCAAACTCGTATGTTCGTATGTTCTAGAACCATAAAAAACCGCTATATCTCGAAATTTAAAAAAATACGTTTAAAAACATAGAAGTTAAATTTTTTTTTTATTAATCTCGCCATCATTCTTATGGCAGCTATAGGATATAGTGGTCCGACTTCGGCCGCTCCGACATATATACTGCGTGCTAAAACAATAAGACTATGCTGATAATTTCATCCCGATAGCTCAAGAACTGAGAGACTAGTTTGCTTAGAAACCGACAGACAGACAGACGGACATGGCTAGATCGACTCGGCTGGTGATGCTGATCAAGAATATATACTTTATGGGGTCGGAGATGCCTCCCAGATGCCAATAAATACCTTTACCTTATATTAAAGATCAGTTATTAGAAGATAAAGTTCTTTTATCTCCATCTCGCTTACACTCACAGTCAAACATGCGACATACGGTTAGTAGAGTCTCAAATCGTGGTATCGAACTGGGGCGATCCAAAATAAAACTTTACTATATTTTACATTTCTACGTTATTTTTATAACTTTTAATCTTAATGTCGATTGGAGACATCGATTCTGAGAGTTTGAAAGATGCACGCCTAAGGCCCATTGGTCTGGGAGTGCCACTTCATGTGCTTATCTTTCCAGTGAAACAAATCGACTTAGCTGGATAGCTGTTTATATTTAGAATATAAGTATAATTTTTCAAAACGATTGGCTTTATAGATTTTTCTGTAGGCTGGTCCCCGACTTTAAAAATGACACTTTTCAGGAGAGCGCTTAAAAGTTTTGGACGCACATACATACATCGAACCTAAAACTATCTCCGTTCAATCTACTGTAACTTTGTTAGTTTTGCATAAAAAGACCTACACTTTTAATCTATCATCCTTTAGACGTTCTCAGAAAAGAAGTATAAAAAAGTTTTCAAATAGTACCCTCCTCTTAATAACATTCATCCTTATCAACCGATTTGACTAAATTTTAGGGAACGTCCGCACAAATAAATTTATTTCATATCTATTAACTGTAAACTGAAACTCACGATTATAGCTTAGTTCTTCTTTTTTATTGTTTTCGAGGGCGGAAGTGGGCGTGGCCAAAATTTTGCAAGACACTTTACCTCCAGGCAAAAGATAAGAATGTTGTCACAAAATTTTGTGGGATCTGTTATTTTATACGGACAGACAGGATGCAGACGAACATGGCTAAATCGACTTTTCAGGTGACTTTGATCCAGAATATATACTTTACGGGGCTTTGAGATTTCTTCTTCTGCCTGCCATATACATTTTTAGTTTGCCCTAAATTTTAATATCCTACGTATACCGGGTAAAAATCGACATAAGAAAAATCAAATTTTTTGTACCAATTAGAATATGGGATGTCTAAAAAAATGTTATTTTAAGGAACGCGAGAAAAGTTATATTTACGTCTAAAATTCTATCTGTTAGCTTACATCTTGTGACGCTGCGCTTAAAGTTGTCTGAAAAAGAAAAAATATTTGTTAAGTTTGAAAACTTAAAAAAAATCGAGAAAGAAAGCTAACTTCGGTAAACCGAAGTTGGTATACCCTTGCAGTCTGCAATTGGATCATTGAAAATCGAACCATTTTAGTTATGTTAAAAAAAATATCGACATTTGTAAATTTTACATTTTACATGTAGAATTTTACATTTTCATATAAATCGACCGATCGCTTCTATGGCTGCTATATGATATAGTTGTCCGATCTTACAAAATTTAAAATTCTAGAACCATAAAAAACTGCTATATCTCAAAATTTATAGAAATACGTTTAAAAACAGAGAAGTTAAAATTGTTTTTACATTAATTTCGCCATCATTCCTATGGTAGCTGTAGGATATAGTATTTCGATTTCCGATTCGATTTCGATTTCCGATTTCGGCCGTTCCGACATATATTTTTCGTGCTAAAGAATTAAGACTATGCTGAAAATTTCAGCTCGCTAGCTCAAAAACTGAGAGACTAGTTCGCGTAGAAACCGACAGACGGACAGACAGATAGACAGATAATTTCGCCATCATTCCTATGGTAGCTGTAGGATATAGTATTTCGATTTCCGATTCGATTTCGATTTCCGATTTCGGCCGTTCCGACATATATTTTGCGTGCTAAAGAATTAAGACTATGCTGAAAATTTCAGCTCGCTAGCTCAAAAGCTGAGAGACTAGTTCGCGTAGAAACCGACAGACGGACAGACAGATAGACAGACAGACGAACATGGCTAGATCGACTCGGCTGGTGATGCTAGTCAAGAATATATATACTTTATGGGGTCGGAGATGCCTCCTTCACTGCGTTGCAAATATCATGGTAAAATTATAATACCCTCTGCAAGGGTATAAAAATAAACATTCTTTCTGGGCTATTACTCACCCCTTGAGGATGTTTCTCCAGACACATCGTAGTCGGCGGTAACGTTGCTCAACTCGGACACGGACAGGGGCACCTGTGCGAAATCGGATACACATCTGTAGGTTAGGCAAGCAATGCATTCATTCGAACTTAGTCATACCTAGGTGCAATTTCAATAACAATTACATGATATATGTATGTTGGATTAACTTTGTATTTTTCTTTATTTACGGTTTTTTTTAAACCACTTGTACACGGCGAATAATATGGAGTTCACTATTATCTCCTTCTTACAGAGTGACTTCAGATTATACGCACAAGTGTTTTAACCTATTTCTACCATTGCCAAACCTGACAGGTCGCGTATGCCAGGTGCATAGAAGGACCATCTGTCGAATAAAAGGAGTAAAGCAATTCTGCTAATGACCAAAGGAAAATGCAAAGGCAACTTGGGGCTTTTATTTGCAACTACCTCATAAAACATTGGAACTATTGAGAAAAATTTAAACAGAATCTTGGGTTTCCAGAAACTATCGTTTCAAGTTTCTTTTAAGCCTAATACCAGCTCTGGGCTAAGTATGGTTTGGGGGGTTATTAAGCCTTGAAAAGTGTCAAATCAAGCCGTGCTAAACACTTTGACATTGACTTTCTCAAAAACTTTCTCAAAATCTTTTCAGATTCGGATTAGCAATGTACAGATCTAGAGCTTTCAGAATCAATTGAGTTTGGTAACCGGATAGAAAAAAGTTTAATTTTTCACGACCTTTGTAATCCTTCTGGTTTTTTTTGCTTTCAGATGATTTTTCATGAAACGCCAGTGGGTACCGTGTATGAAGATTTTTTGAGGGTGCTTAAAAGGTTATGCCTCTCACGCGGCCTGAAAACGTGGTATAAAAACAAAATAGTTTTCTGAAGAACCTATTGGTCAAATTGAAAAGTTTATATATTGAACATGTAGACCAATATTCTGTTAAAAAAAAACAACCCATTTTTTTTTTAATTTTAAAATGGTGGGACTATGAGTCAATTAGTAGAGCGCTTTATTGATTAAATCCTTGCGATTTTGGAATGGCAGAAATTTACTTGCAATGGCGCATCATAAGATTTTTTTAAAATAATTTGATGTTAAAAAATGACAAATGTTTGAAGAAAAACATTTGAATTTCGAAATATTTGCTAACTTCGGTTACTCGAAGTTTGTATACCCTTGCAATCTGCAATTGGATCATTGAAAATCCATCCATTATGGTTAACTTAAAAAAATATCGAAGTTTGTAAATTTTAATAACATTTACGTTTTTACATTTTACATGTTGAATTTTACAGTTTCATATAAATCGACAGATACCCTCTATGGCAGCTATATGATATAGCTGTCTTAATGATATTAAAACCGTAATTCTAAACCGTTAAAAACCAATATATCTCGAAATTTATAGAAATACGTTGAAAAACAAAGAAGTTATAATTTTTTAAACATTAATTTCGCCATCACTTTTATGGCAGCTATAAGAGTAGTTGTCCGATTTCCGCCGTTCCAACATATGTATGTATATACTGCTTGCAAAGGAAATAAGATAGCTCAAAAACTAAGAGACTAGTAAGCGTAGAAACCGACAGACAGACGGACAGAAATGGGTAGATCGACTCGGCTAGTGATGCTGATCAAGAATATATTTACTTTATGGAGTCGGAGATACCTCTTCCACTGCGTTGCAAATACCATGGCAAAATTATAATACCCTCTGCAAGGGTATACAAATTAATATATTTATACTCGGTACCCATAGGGTATATATAACTTCGTGCAAGCCGAGAATGTGAGTAGCAGGCAGAAGAATGCATTTCCGACTCCAAAGCGCATATATATATATATATATATATCTTGATCTGCATCACCAGGCGAGTCGATTTAGCCATGTCCGTTTGTCCGTCTGTCCATCCGTATGGGTCAACAGATCAACAAACACTATAAGAGCTAGAGCTATCAAATTTGGGGACAACATTATAATCCGTTGCACGCAGATCAAGTTTGTTTTAAAATTTGGCTACGCCCACTTTCATCATAAAAATTGCATATAAGCTATAGTCGTGATTTTCATCTTAAAGTCAATAGATAATATTAATAGATAGGTTTGTGTTGACGTTTTCTGAAAAGTTTCGTAAAATCGGAAAATAAACATGGGAGATACATATAAGCAATTTGGTTGAAGGCTTATTTCGGTTATTTTATGGCAGGCCCTAAAACGCTGCAAAGGCAGGCTGCGTAGGTCGTGAATGGGTTCGAGCTGTGGCCGGACTAGAAACATTTTTTGCGCTTTTCATATGTTTCCTTATTATACCTTTTCAAAGGGCATTATAATTTTGCCATGATATTCGCAGTGACCCCATAAAGTATATATATTCTTGATCAATATCACCAGCCAAGTCGGTTAAGCAATGCCCATTTGTCCGTCTGTCTGTCTGTCCGTTGCTACGTAAACTAGTCTCTCAGTTTTTGAGCTATCTAAATGAAACTTTGCAGATAGTCTTCTTCCTGTTGCAGTTACTATATGTATATGTCGGAACGGCTGGAATCGAACCACTATATCTTATAGCTGCCATAGGAATGATGGCGATGGCCGTTCTGGCATATGTACATGTATACTGCTTGCAAAATAAATAAGATTATGCTGAAAATTTCAGCCCGATTGCTCAAAAACTGAGATACTAGTTCGCGTAGAAACCGACAGACAGACAGACGGACCGACAGACGGACATACAGACGGATAGACAGACGGACAGACAGACGGACAGACAGACGGACAGACAGACGGACAGAAAGACGGACAGACAGACGGACAGACAGACGGACAGACAGACGGACAGACAGACGGACAGACAGACGGACAGACAGATGGACAGACAGACGGACATGGCTAGATCGACTCGGCGGTGGAGCAAAAATTTCCAAATTGTGAAAGCTTTAAGTACGCGTCAAATGACACCTTAATCGTCTTTATCCGATACTCCGTTTAAATCTTCGTTTAAAAAACTGGAACCACCTTTACTTCATTAAACAGTTGAAGCTGAACAACTTTTGTTCTACCACTTTTTGGTTTTCCCGCTAGTTTAGCGGGAAAACAGCTGAAAAGGCGAGATTTCCCGCACCCATTACTTATAAACGAGTAAAGTTACAGAAACGTGCTATATGTCGTTAGAAAGGTATTATGAAATGTTAATTACTTTGCCTTGACAAAATATATGACTAAGAATATATTATTAAATTAATTTTTTTTTTAAGTTTTTAATATTTTTTCACAAATGGCTTTAACGATTTTGATAGTCACTTAAGGCCATATAGCTCTTGAGATTGCTCAGCTATTGGTATATAATCACATATCGCTTTCTTCTGTCGCTTATGTAAAAACCATGTAGAGTTATGTAGAGACGTGCACAATTGCAATAAACTTTAAAACCATCAAACAAAACTTAAAATATTTTAAATTTTAAAAAACGTTTAAAAATTGTTGTTTTTTATTTGATACACATTGTGCTTTTCCCGCTACTTTGGCGGGAAAACAGGAAAAATAGTCGATTTTTCTCATGGAATTATTTGTAATTTATTTTTGTTTTTTTAAAATTGTTTCTCTCAATTTTTTTAATTTCTGATAAGTTGTTATCTGAGAAATTTCCGCTTACAGGAAGCAATTTGTATTTTATCTTTGGCTAATTGCTATCCGATATGCTTGCTATGTTATTGTTTCGACTTCTGTTCTGACTTCAGCTGTGTACATATTTGCTGAGTACTTGGAAACCAATCGCGATGTTTACCTAACCAGCCAACATGAGTCCCCGGAAAGGCGCCGAAGAAAAACAGAGGCTACGGAGTGGAAATCACCTGTTTATCTTTGCATTGACGCAAACAAACTGTGGAAAGGTTCAAAACTGGGGGCGGCATTGTGTGAGTAAAGCCTAATTAAATATGTTATGTGCACTATTTGCTTTGGAGTTAAGGCAACGATCACCGCTATCAACGCCAAAGAGAAAAAAAAAACAAAAAAGGCACTCACTGAGAAAAAACAAGTAAAATTCCTTGTAACCAAAGCTTTGTGAGTCAAATAAATAGATAAAAGGTTGCAACTTTATTATCTAATAAATGACATGTTTCTTTGTCATCCGACTATACTCAAGTCAAACAAAAACGCCTCTTAATGAGGTAGATAAAAGTGACGATCGCACATTTATCTCAAAAAATATCTGATATTCCATGTCTCCGTATTAGTCTATATATGTATGTACAGATGTATGTAAATGTAAAAAGTTACCTAGTCACTAAAAAAAGACAATAAATAACAAATTATTTAATCAGTCTGAAAATCGGCATCCAGATTTAAATTTTCTGTTTTATTCCAATGTGCTAAGTGCCGATTTTGAAACTAAGTTTATTCTGATGTCTTTAAAAACAAAGTATATAGTCTTATTTATAAGACTATACCGATAGTTTTCACTCGATAGCTCAAAAAAAGAAAAGGGTGCGTAGCAACGGCGTAACGGACAGACAGACAGATAGGCAGACAGACGGACAAAGCTAGATCGACTCGTCTGGTAATGCTGATCAAGGATATATGTATATGCTTTATGACTGCACCTTTGTTGCAAATGTCTGGTCCAAATTATAATACCCTCCAAGGAAATAAAAAATCTATCTATAGTATAAAAATGTTAATGATGTTTTCGTATTCAGAATTTCGCATCAACTTGTGTTTTATTGGATGTAGAACAAGGCATTTACTTTTCATTTCGCAAAGACAAATTTGCCCCTTCATTAGATTCGAGAGAATCTCGTGAAAGTAAAAATGGAAGCAGAGATTTTTCGTCTTCGAAACGTGAAACGAAAAAGTCTTGTGAAAGTGAAGTGAGAGCCCGCCGTATAGTAATTTATATATACTATATATACCGTATAGTATACAAACTTTAGCTTTAATAAATAAATATATACCGCCCAGCCCCTCTGTTTGTCTATCTATCCAAATAACTAAACTCATAGTTTATACAGGGCTGTCACACTAGCCGATATTATATAGTCTAGACCTCTAATTCATTGTAATCCTTTGTAGCTAACATTTGGAAACAGTAATTAATGCTATTTCTGTGGCATCGCAATATACAGATTTTAGATTGCACTGTATTTGCTCAGTGGAAGGGCCTAAGTCAACAGCGTCACTTTCCGTTTATGAACTGCTCCCGATCTTGGGCGTGTATTTGAGTATTGGGCTCTGGGATCGGGCTATGGAGCTTGAAATCTGGAAACGGGGTCTTGGCTCTTGGGCCTGAGTGGTGGTGCTGGGCTCTGAACGTCGTGTGGCAACGGAGACTGCGCCAGCGACTGACGAAGTCTTATCAAAGTGCATACAAAGCTGCGATGACGCTGACCCAGATATGTTTGTTATGATGCCTTGTTGATGCAGAGGGAAACTGATTTCTATCAAATTAAAAAATTTAATTTTTTCAACAGTAACTTAATCTGCAATTGTTTAAAATGAATGAAGCAAAAGGAGCACTATAAGAAAATTATGTGATACTTTTGCTTTTTATACCCGGTACCCATAGGGTACAAGGGTATTACAACTTCGTGCAAACCGAGAATGTATAAGGTACGTATCAAAACTATACGACAACAAAAAACTTCTCTTTCAACCCTCGCCAAATTCCTGCAACGTACGGAGAGCAAGAATTGCCAATGCAAACCCAAAAAGTATATATATCATAGATCCGCATCACCAGCCGAGTCAAATTAGCCATATTCGTCTGTCCGTCCGTCCATATGAGTTCAGATCTCAGAGACTATAAGAGCTAAAGCCACCACTTTCTTATCCGTTGCACGCAGATCAAGTTTGTTTTAAATATATAAAATAAATAAATAGGTTTGTGAGGACGCTTTTATACCCGGTACCCATAGGGTACCGTCACATCTCCGCTAAATTTTGGACGGATATATGTCGTTTCCCAAACGATTTGCCTTTTTAAAAAGTGAATCACAAGAAATTTGCGAAAGTAAAAATCTGAGCCCTCCTGATACGATTTTTTATGAAATAATTATATAAAAACTCTGGTTGACTCACCGCTAATGGTTTCTCGGCGGTGGCGGCTGCTCCTTGGCAGCAGCTGCCCTCCTCCGTTGGATCCATCGTCGCGTCAATGCTATCCGCCTGGCGGAGCAGACGCACCTTGGTCTGCAAGGTGGCGGCTGAGGGTGTGGCGGCGACATAAAAGAAGCGCTGCGATGGAATCCGGTTGTTCGAGGAAACGAGGGCGACGCAGGCTGCTCTGCCGAGAATGCAGAGCAGAAGGAGCACAAGTGGCAGGACAACCAGTGGGTGTTGTACACATACATGGATTCGGGTTCGGGTTAGCGTCATGGCTAAGCAGACCCTGTTAAGTGTCTATGCCAATGCTTAAGTTGAAGTAATAATGGCTGCTAGCGATCCTGCTACCTTTTTTTCTTACTTATATAATTGTTACTTGGAGTTTCACATCAAATGATCCTGCAAATGGTGTTAAAACGTTAAGCAATTTCAGGAAAAAAAGAATAGAATAGAATAGAATGGTCATTAAATCAATATTGAATTGTGTATTTCAAATGAATAAATTTATATGTACACCTACATATCTGTAGGTATATATGTAGTTGAAATCAAAAACCCACAAGTCACAATATTTACTTAATTGACTGCATTTTTGCCAAATTATTGGCTTTGGTGCAAACAGTTTTCCATAAGAACCAATTCTTAAATTGAAGGAATCTAACCAATAGATATCATCCAGAAAAATGCATTGCCTATAAAGCCGCAAAATTGCCTAAAATTTTAGGCCATTTGACCTAAATTGGATGTGGTGCACTTATTATCTAAAATTTGTCCAATATGGGCAAATCCCACGTGTCGCACGCTACATTCGCACGATTTTAGCTAATGAAAATCAATTTTTGGGGGGCTTTTTTAAAGATTTACCGTAAACTTTTGTTATTTGTTTAGAGTGAATTGAGAGTACTTTCGGAGGGAATAAGGTTCAATTTCACTGGAGTCACTGTTTTGAAAATAATTGATAAAATTGTGACGTGTCGCACGCTACACAAAGTGGAAGTTAGTTTCAAAATTTTCATTTCAAACGCAATTTTTAGCGAATTATG
>VNJO01012852.1:0-38153 GCA_008042535.1 Drosophila tani | reverse complement strand
CGCTTATTGCGCTAAAAACTAAAATTACTTAATACAAATATACAAATTGCACTAGATATTTATGCGACCCGCGGTGCGCGCTCTTTGGTTTCGCTTCCTCAACTGCACGCAAAGCCGGAATAAGGGGACCCCGGCCAGAGAGAGCAATAGAGAGAACGTAAGAGAAAACCGGGGAAAATACGGAAAATACTGAGAGAACCAAAGGCCGCCCCCAAAAGCAGGCGCGAAGCAATAACCGTTTCGCGAAGTATTTGAAATTCAGAAAATAAAAAAACTTTGTGAAATGCTTAAAACAGAAACAAGCAAGCCTTGACTTTTTTCAAATTCTAAAATAAACAAGCAAGCCTTGACTTTAATGCTTTTTTTAATTTGAAATGGAAGTCTAAGTTCCTTTGAAAAAATCATATTGTCTCGTAAATTCAGGCGATTAACACCGTGTTCGGCTCCAGTGATCTCTCCTTTGTGTTTTCTCAAAATTCTTGCAAAGTAAATACAACCGGAAAAAGTTTTCCTACTTTTCTTTTCTATAAAATTAAAAAAAAAATGTTGGCAGAAAAGTTTGCATTTTAAATTCTATTTTCTAAGCAAGTTATTTCTAAAATCTTTTTTCGATCTCTTCAGGATGCCCACCAAGAAGAAGGATTCTGCCAAGGGCGCCAAGAAGAGTGCTGTGGATCCTGCGGGTAAGAAGCCAGACGATCCTACAACTGCTGGGTCCACTGCCGCGGTGGAGACACCGGCTGCCAAGGAAGCCAAAGGCGCCAAGAAGGGTAAAGGCAAGAAGAAGTAATCTTTTTACTGGCAACAAAAGGAAATGTGTGACAAGGACGCCCCATAGGAACTGACGATGCAATAAAACCGCTTTAAAGCATAACCGCTGTTTAACCGATTCGCTCAGGGGGTGGAATAACGCCCACAAGAAAAAGAGCCCACAAAGAGGGTGGCGTGCACAAAAGGGGGTTGCATACTCGCCTTCCGAGTTCTCTTATCTGCTTCTGTGTAGTGCGTGCTGTGGTCTGAGTCATGAGTGATTTCTGAATGAAACACCGGCTTTTTTGTAGGGGTGAAGCCTTTAGTGAGTGAAATGAACATGTGTTCTTTTGCTTATTTGTTCACTTATACACTCAGCTGCTCTTTTATTCACTCAGTTTTCACCTTTTAGTAAGGTCCTGCATACGCCTCCGTCGACAGGTGTTTTCGTATTTAAATTTCCCAAGAAACTGTCAATTTATAAGGCAAACAAGAAGAGAGAACGAGGGAAATGGTAAAGGTTAAATAAGGACCTCACGTTATTAAAAATAAGTCACGATTTAGAATCTCAGTAAAAGTTATACGTTTTATTCTATTATATCCCTTTTATCTTCTCAATGTCAAGGAAAGTGTCACAACTTATAAATGGAAATGCTTTCTCGTTACCAGCAATTAGCTCCAACCTATTTGTTCATAAATTACTCGTGAAAGCCTAACAGATGTTTGTTAATTTTTAATGCAAACGTGTGGAAGTCGGGGTTGCCCCACAGAACAAGCATTGTAAAATTTACAATTCTGAGTGCTGGCAAAGAGGCACTCAAAGAGAACTTTAAACAAATTTGTGGGATAAAGTAAAGTTTAAAGGTAAAGGTTGCAAACATACTTTATTTAAGCATTGAAGTTTTATGAATGAACTGTCCCTGATCTCTTAAATGCTAATAATAAGTGCCAGTAAAGTAATTACATTAAGTGCTGTGTTACAAGCACTCAAATTTCATTAAAATTGTTAAAACGTTTTGACAGTAATCCTGCTCACGTCATTGTGATATCGTTTTAGAACAAGAATTATCGATAAGTACTTCGATCTTTCACGTGTATCATCCCTAGGGACGTGGCGTCTGTAATCCTTAAAATTCACGCTTAATTCCTATCTTGTATTTACAATAATTTCTTTGCCTTTTAACTAAAATATCACAGGATTAAATGTAAGGATTATTCCGTAACTGAAATTCACATCATTATGCCACCGTTATTCGTCAAAATAAAGGATTAATAAACTGTTTTTTCCTGCAATCCACTGAGCTTTATGAGATCATCTCTGGACACACCCAGATATTTCGGCTTAACCCGAATTTCGCGGTGATAAGATTGCAACATTTTGTTGAGCACTCACTCAAATCGAATCCCCGAGCGATCCAACTGCAACGAGCAACTCTAAAACCGAAACTGAGCTCGTCCGCAGCCGCACAGCACGGCACTCTTCTCTTGCAAATACAAGCACGTTGTTGTTTATTACGTACCTATTTGCAATCTGCTGTATAGTTTAACAATTGTTTGAAGTGTAAATTCGTCAATGCTCCGCCGACATCGCGGCAAAACGACAAATACCCAAAACCGAAAGCGACAAAATCCAAAAAAAGGCGGGTATTTGAATAATTTTCACACCGCACGACGAGACAGGGCACACGGAACCTGACGACACAACGAGGCTCAAAGTCAAAGTCTGTGCTAAGCTTTAATTGGTCGTCTTGACCGGAATTCGCATTAACCCATTTGAACTTTGCAACTTCGAAAACGCTTGATTTGCCTTACTATTATTTGTTTTATTGCCGAGTTAGCAAGTCGGCGCGTTATCAACAAAAAACAAAATGAAACAAAGCAAATCCAAACAAACCGACACGCAGCTAAACGAAACGAAACAAGAGGATGGGCAGACAGTTTACCTTAGCGCAATCGCACTCAGGAAGTGGAGAGCAAATATTAATTAGCAAAGGGTAAAGCGTTTTTAGCGAAAAATGCAAGCCCGGTTGCATGTTTTTTTTAGCGCCGCACGCTTTTGCTTTTATTTGAACAGCAACGGCTGATTTCTGGCGCCATCTGTTACTCGTTACGGGAACTTCTGCTGGCATCGACGTTTCTTTCGTGATAGTCCATCGATAGTTGTTCAGTTACGTCGTAAATCTTCACGTTTTTGTTCACTTACGTCGTAAATCTTCAAATTGGCAACGAAAAGGTGTTTAAAGAGGAACCTTGAACGCTCGTTTGTTTGTGTTTGTGAAGTGAAGACAATTGGAATTGTCAACATTATTACATTTTTAATATAAATTTGTTTGTAAATCCAATTAATAATTGAATAAATAATTCAAAGACCTATTTCGTTTTATAATAAATATATTTTTAAATAGCATTTAATACAAAATAAAGGGGAAGACTGGAAATAATGACTATTTGAGATTTTTTAGGGGGAAAGCAAAATTTTCATCTGGCAACACTGCAGGCTGCCCACCATTTACCAACACTAACACCTGCAAGCAACTTGTCGTTTTCAAAGTGAAAAACATTAAATAAAAGCTCATTTAATGGCCAAAACAAACAGCACTCGCTCGAACCAAGAATGATGTGTAAGTAGCGAAAGTAAATTCGCAAATTTGCAGAGTTTGCATGCCGGGAAGAGCGCAAAGAGAGGCCAGCGGAGTCTCTTTTGTGTACACTCACTCGCGGGTGTGTGTGAGGGCGCGCGTGCTAGTGTTGGTGGGGCTGGCAGAACAATAACAAGCCCAAAAATGCCAATGGACATGGAAATGGAATGTAATGAGCAGCAGGACCAACAATAGCGGCGACTGCGGCGGCGATGAATCACTGGTGAGTCTGCTGGCGGCCGTTATGCGACCCCAATAATGCGGATAAACGTAACCGGGGCGGCTTTGTCTTGTTGGCAGCGCAGCAGCGAAACCCGTGCCTTATTATTAACGAACGAAAAGCAATAAACCCGAAACCCAACCCAAAGAAGATGCCGCTGCTGAGCAAGTGCTTCCCCTGCTTCAAGTTCAAGCGCGAGGAGGTGATCGACAAGCTGGACTACAGCAATACCCCGCTCACCGACTTCCCGGAGGTCTGGCAGCACGAGCGGACGCTGGAGGAGCTCTATTTGAGCACCACCCGGGTGAGTACACTTTCCGCTAAATGCGCATGTAACGCCTTATTTACCTTTTCGCTTATCGCTCGTCTCGACAGCTGCAAGCGTTGCCCCCGCAATTGTTTTATTGCCAGGGACTGAGGGTGCTCCATGTGAACAGCAACAATCTGGAGAACATACCCCAGGCCATCGGCAGCCTCCGCCAGCTCCAGCATCTGGACCTGAATAGGAATTGTGAGTTTATCATGAAATTCTAACCTTTCAGTGTTTTTTAATGCCTGTTCTTTCAGTGATTGTCAATGTTCCCGAGGAGATCAAGTCTTGCAAGCACTTAACCCACCTGGATCTGAGCTGCAATAGCCTTCAACGTCTTCCCGATGCCATCACCTCGCTTATATCCCTGCAGGAGCTGCTGCTTAACGAGACCTACCTCGAGTTTCTTCCAGCCAATTTCGGTCGTTTGGTCAATTTGAGAATTCTGGAGCTCCGCCTGAACAATCTCATCACCCTGCCCAAGTCCATGGTGCGCTTGGTGAACCTCCAAAGGCTGGACATAGGCGGCAATGAGTTCACAGAGCTGGTGAGGAAGTATTTTAATTTATTATCAAGCTCTTAAGAAGTTTATTAACCTTTATATCCTCCGTAGCCCGAAGTAGTGGGCGAGCTAAAGTCCCTGCGCGAGCTCTGGATCGACTTCAATCAAATACGCCGCGTTTCGCCCAACATTGGCAAGCTGCGCGACCTGCAGCACTTCGAGGCCAACGGCAATCTTCTAGACACTTTACCCAGCGAGCTGAGCAACTGGCGCAACGTCGAGGTGCTCTCCATCTGCTCCAACAGCCTGGAGGCCTTTCCTTTTAGCGTGGGCATGCTCAAGTCGCTGGTCACCTTCAAGTGCGAGTCCAACGGCCTGACGGAGCTGCCCGACAGCATTAGCTATCTGGAGCAGCTGGAGGAGCTGGTGCTGAGCCACAACAAGCTGATCCGTCTGCCCAGCACCATTGGCATGCTGCGCAGTCTGCGCTTCCTCTTCGCGGACGACAATCAACTCCGCCAGCTGCCGGATGAGCTGTGTAGCTGCCAGCAGCTAAGCGTGCTGAGCGTGGCCAACAACCAGTTGTCCGCGCTGCCGCACAACATAGGAAACCTGGCCAAGCTAAGGGTGCTCAATGTGGTCAATAACTACATCAATGCCTTGCCCGTGTCCATGCTGAACCTGGTGAATCTCACGTCGCTGTGGCTGAGCGACAACCAGTCGCAGCCGCTGGTTCCCCTGCAATACCTGGATGCGAGTACAAAGACGCAGCTGACCTGCTTCATGCTGCCGCAGGTGACGTTCAAGATGAACAGCATGCAGGCGCAGCAGCAGGCCCAGGAGCAGTACGAGTTCGTCTATGCCAACCAGCAGCAGCCGCCGCACGTGAGCCCGTCGCGCAGGATTTGCTTTGCGGAGGAGGCCACCATATTGAGCAATGCCAAGCCGCAGCCGGCTCCGAGTTATCCCAGCTACGTTGCGGCCGCCCCCGCTCCTCCAACTCCCACGCCAGATCAGATGGCGGGCTCGTCGGCCGTGCGGCTGATGCGTTCGCCCACGCCCTATCCCAAGGAGCTGCGCCAAATGGCCAAGTACGTGAGGCAGGCTCAGGCGCAGGCCAATGCCACCAGCGAGGTGCGGGAGGCACGGGTGGTGGCCAACGGCCAAGTTCACTGTGATAGCAGCAATGCCAACCAGGATGTGGTGGACCAGGCCACAGCAAGTGCAATATACGGCATGGCGCCGGAGACAACACACATTTACGGTGTCTACCAGCAGCCGCAGCAGCTGGCGGCGCATCCGGTGCCCACGCAGGAGTACTACGGCCTGCCCTTGGTCAACTATGAGGCGCACTACCAGCAGCTCTACGTGGAGGCCAATACGCCGCTTCCCACCACGCATCTGAACGGGGATCAGGACTACGAACTTCAACCGCTCCAGCAGCAGCAGGCCATGCAGCAGCAGCCGGCGCCACCGCCTCGCCTGGAGCCGCCGCCCTACCACATAGCCCGGGTGTACACCAAGAAGACGCCCGAGGATCTCAATCTGTACGAGTCCATGCGGCAGCGCAAGCAGCAGCAGCAGTTGCAGGAGCAAACTATCTACCAGGATGCCCTGAACAGCAACTTCAAGACCACAGCGATTGGGGCCCAGGAAGAACAGGAACAGAACGTGGACGATGAGCTGCTGGACTATCAGAACAATATCAGCAGCAACCATGTGGAGTCCAAGCCTCAGGAGGAGCAGGAGGAGGATGAGGATCAGGAGGAACTGGATGACTCCCTGTCGCAGCACTCGTTGAACTCCACGGCCACCAATAATACTTCCAAGGCGAGCCACGGCAAGAAATCCACCTGGATCTTTGGCGTGCACAAGAATCCCACAGTCAAGCAGGTGACTCTGAAGTGGGAGCACAGCATAGGCTTTGACATAGCCGAGCTGCTGAATCAGGTGAGTTGCTACTCTAAAATAGTATTAACAATTTTAGATACCATTTCTTAAATCGTGTTTTCTTTTAATCTTATACATCTGATTTGGGTTTGAAGTTGAAACAAAAAACCGAATATTAATGGGATCTACTGTATTTAAACTCCCAGGCTTTTTTTTTTCTAAATAATAACGGCGGATGGCTTTTATTTGTATACCTTTTCTTTTTCTCGATCTGAAACGTGTCGATCGTTCTTATTCGCCAAACCAAAGTGACTGTATATTCTTTTCTTGAAAATCTAGCTTAATTCTATGCGTTAGGACTATTATCGATAACATTATAGTAACTGATCACTAATGTGACCGTGTAATACAAAATGAGGTGTTTAAATATGCTTAATCTCTTTTTAATCCAGGTGGGCATCTTTGTCAGCTCCATTACCCCGAATACGAATGCCGCCCGCCTGCTGAGCCTGAATGATAAGCTGCTGGAGATCGATGGCTACGACCTGACCAATGCCAATCTGAACGATGCCAAGCGGGTGCTGCACAACAGCGGCACCGTCATGAACATAATGCTGTCGCGAAAATGATGGCCCGCATATATGCCGACTTAGGCCGAGACCGAAGACTTTTTTGAGCATTTTTCTACCGCAGCATCGCGCTCCTTGGACCCATCATAATGTTAGTTCATCCAGCAGTCATAGAGCTCCAGGCATTTCTTACAAACAAACAACCATATATATTAGATAGTTAGACGAATCCAAACTGCCATTTTCACACTACGCCTGGAAGAGGTAACTCCTTGAAAGAAGAAGTCTAGATGAATATTATATCGCAATACGGCCAAAATTAGTAGTCTATAGTCCTCCTGAACAAGTATTCTCAAGGTTTTTGAATTGAATATAATTACAATGCATTTACATATGATTTGGCTTTAAAGCATAAGTTCTATTTATCGACGCTTCATTTGGATTACTCAGTATTTAATTGGTATTTTTTTGATGTAAATAGTTAAGTTAAACGTTAGCGAAGCCAAGCAATATTAATATCCCCCCCTAAACACTTATATATCTCAACAAATAAATAGTGCAATTAGCGTCGATTATAGGTATCACTCACATTTATATATACACGGAAGATAATCAGACAAATTACCTACAACTAGCGCCTATTTTACGCCCAGCGTTGTTCAAATTTGTTCCCCAAAATCATATTGTGTAGATCAATTACTTGATTACGAAGGATACTTGCTGTTTATGTTAGTTGTTATTGGGTGCAGCAGCAATATAAATTCTATATAGTATATATTATATTTACATAAGCGTATACTCCATATTTATTATTGAAGCAAACTGAACTCTCACACACTATTGGCGTTTGTTGTGATCAGTATTATTATTTAGCTGGTTAAAATCACATGGAATCTATTCAAAAGTTGAGCACTCACATCTATGTATATTTATTCATAGCGTTTACATATTACATATATTATATATACACCGCATTATTGAAGAACAAACATCTAGCTAAGCTAACTTAAGCAAGCGCACACACACACTTTTTGCCAATTCAATTCAATTTGATTTAAGAGCGTTACAACAAATCACCGAAATACAACTTTCACTTTGTCATTTCGCCATAGTTTTTGATTAAATCTTATCCAAGGGCCCAGAACAAAAACATTAACTAGGCACCATCTAGTCAACAGCCGGACATTTGATTAATGCGCCCCCGGCTGCCGCTGTCGTTATCGACAGGCAATTATCTATGGAAATTAATTGTTGGCGACAGTTGTAGTGTGCCAGCCGGCTGACACCAGCCCGAAGCACGCAACCGAGCCCAATCCTATCCATGTCCTGCTCCTGCCGCTCTCTCCTACTTCCCCGTAAATTCCTACAACATCATCAGCGGCAGCGGCAGCGACAGCGTCAGCGAGTGTTGTCTGTTGCGGCACTTTTGGCCGTATATTTGCATAAAAAGTGTACAACCAAGCGGAATGGTCCATAAATTCAACTGGAAAGTAGGCAACGTAAAAAGCGCAACCGAGGACAATGGGCTTAAAAGGAGGAATCAGCTCATCTTTTGCAGAAATAGAGGTATTTATAAAGAAGTGTTTAATATTTTATTGTTAAAGAAGAAAGATTAAGGGAAGGAATTACGTTTAACGTATTTAAGAGGAGATTCTTTGAAATTTGGTATAAGGAAAGGTAAAGGGAAGTCATTCATTAAGCCCCTAAAATACTTAAATATTCCTCCTTGTTCCTTCTTAAGTTATAAATTATAAATTATAATATTAGTGTTTTTAAATCACTTAAAAAGGCGTCTAAATCTATGCTACAAAATATTTAATCGCAAGAAAAATACAAGTTTGCATTGAATATAAGGAATCAACAGGTCAATTTTGTGTAGAACAGATTTCAAAATAATCTACACAGAAGATATTACTTGTAAAAAATATTAGGTCCCTTATCTTAAAAAACCCATTAAAATAATCATACCTTCTATGTTCTAGGTATTTTATTGCACAGTTTTTGGCACCTTTTAGAGTGATTTCAAAACGCTAGTGATTTATGTATTTATTATATAATACATATTTATAAATTTCCGAGATGTAATAGATACATTTGTGGGAACGTTCTCTAAAAATTTCAGAACAATCGTATAATAAATATCAGAGTTATAAGGCAATAAAGTTGCAATCTTTCACATGCATCTCCCTCGCACTCTCTTAAAATGGTTAGTGGAGTTGCGAACCTTGACTGCAGCTTTCTTACTTGTTTTTTTTAATTTTGTAAATATATAAATATTCCAACAGAACTACAAGTTAGTTTTACTTGTTATAAGAGAATAAAAACCTAGTATTAAGGCTACAAAGCTCATAATTCTTTCTGCCAAAAGCACCCATGGTGCGCTTGGCTAAGGATCCACGAGCAGAGCTTCAAAAAAAAAGCGATGTTTGTGTGTGCATATTCGTACATATTTATTTTGTACGGCACTAATAATTACACTAACACAACTGCCGCTGGGGAGCTTCGTGCCGAAAGGGGAGTTTTGATGGGGCGACGGGGCACCCTTGTCCTTGTCAAATGTTTCGTTATCTGCCATTGTTGTTGTTGTTGCCGCTGCTGCTGTGTGGCTGCTTTCTTTTTACACCCCAGCACACACACACAAAGAAGGAAAAAAAAAAGAGACCAACGGCAACGCCAACCCCCAACCCCCCTTTGATAGCGCGTCAACATCAACTAAAACTGTAAGCGACTTCAAACGGCGCTTTGTCAGTGACCTTCGCGTGTTGGGACTCTGATGGGACTGGGGCTGGGGCGCTGGCATATGTTCTCCCAGAGCCCCCTCCTGAACGCCCACTCGCCGGAGAAGGCTATGTGTCCCGAGGAACTTGATTTGACATATGATGTGCCCGTTTCTCGGTGTCGACTCCTTATCCAATCTGGCCCAAATACATTTATCAATATCGCTTCTGGTCGATTGAAATGCCGCCCGGAGGCAGAAAGTCTTCACGCCGTCAACGTCGTCGTCTTGCTGGCATGTGCTGGCACTGGCAACCAGGAATCACCACTACTTTGCCCACTTGGCCAGCCACCCAATCGGTCATTAGCATTTTCGGCGTGTATTTATGGCCAGAAAATGTTGCGCCATAAACATGACAACAAAACAAAATGCGACAAATTTGCGCCGATGATTGCCCCAAGATGTGCAGAGGCGGCTCTGGCACTACCACAGTGGAGTCTCTTATCCCCTTGGGCCAAATAATTGTCATCCGGAATAAAATATGTATGCATGAATATTGTTTTGGCTTATGCTCAATTGGAGGCTCGAGGCTACAAAAGCTGAGAGCCAGGCTCTGGAACTCGGTGGCGGGCCAATTGCAATGCAAAAACAATTGCATACTTGACGGGGCAAAGTTTATTTTTATGCGAGCGACGACACTCGGTGGGGTGTATTGGGAAGTGGGGTATACGGTGAAAGCTCTAGACAGTGGAGGCTCCTGGTAGAGGAAGTAATTATACCCCTTCTATGGGTCTTTATTATTTAAATAAAACGGAATTTAAGCCAAAGAAAGTAATGGAAATTTGAGAACTTTTAAAATGGCGTCCAAAAGAATGCTACTATAATATAATAATATATTATCCCTTTCAAAAGCTTTTACAATTTTTACAATTGGAATTTAATCCAATGAAATCGCTCTTGTTTTGAAAACACTTAAAAAGGTATCCAAAAGTATGCTTCAAAGGGTAAAACTTAAAGTATTGAATTGTCAACTTATTTTAATTTATTCTAAATACCAATTTTTAAAGAATAGCTTTTAAAATAATCTACAGAGAAGATATTACTTGAAAAAATATAGGTTTCCTTAATATCTAAAAAAAATCCTATTAAATATAACCATATACATAGAACCCTCAAAAAATAGCTCAAGCTCTTTAAGGAAATATAATTATTTATTTTCTGGGAATTTAAGGCACTATAATTACCAATTAGTAAGAAAAGGACATAGGGGTATTTACCAGGACACTTATCGTCCACCCCAGGGAGCTTTCCCTGTTCACACACTCTCACTCATACCCGGAGCACACACGCACGGCTAGTGGAAACAAATCAACTCTGTTTTGGCGCCATGCGGCGTAGTTGCTCTGCACTTTGGCTTGCCTTTGGCAGACCGACAAACGCGACCGCGACTCGGCCAGAGGCAGTAGCAAAGCTAAAGCCAGGCCAGGCCAGGCCAGAACCAGAAGTCGAGAACCCGGAGAGCCAAAAGGCGGGCAGGCAGGCGGCCAACTAGTTTTTCTTCAGTTCCTCCTTTAGCTTTTACTGTACGGGTTTGTGTTGTTTAGTGTGCCATTGGCGCTAACAACGTGCGGTTCGCTCTTGCGGTTTTGTCGTCCGCTCTAGCCCGTTAAGGCCCGGAATAAAATCTAGCCTCGAAAAAGTAAAGGTGCCTCGAAGGTGCATTCAAACTAGATCTGCAGATTGCACAAGTTGCTCCGAAAACCCAGGTCCTTGAACTCCCAGCGGTAGGGTGTTTTAGGGGCCTCTAGAAAGTGCTTGCACTTTAAACGCGATTACCATTAATATTAATAGCTATTATTGATTGGTTGTTGTCGGCGGGCACAGGCAGTCAGATCCTGCTAGACACATGTCCTTTCTCTCGCCCACGCTGCGCCTGGAAAATCTGTCCACGCAGCCCATCATGACGCAGGATCATGTGCCCGAGGACCAGCGCTACAACAAGCAGAACATTGTGGCCCAGTGGTGTGTGCCCATCAATGGCAAGGTAACCCCAATCCTAGGGATTTAAAATCCCTTAAAAATATGACCAAAAGTAGGCTACAAATAGAGAACCTGAGGACACTGTTTTAGAAGGTTTCAAATTTCCAGCCATATCTGTGACATGGAATGTTTGTGTTTTTCCGAAACCGCAACTCAAATTGATGGCAAATTGCGATAATTGTTCCCCCCGTTTTATTTTTCTTTTTTTCTGGCTTAGATGTACCGCATCGAGCTGGAACACGGCACCACCAGTGGGCGGCGCATGATTTGGGTCAACGGACGGGTAAGTTTCCCGGCCAAAGTGGGTTCGGTTGTTGGTTGGCGGGTTGGAGCTGTTGAAGAATTTGCATTGTGAAGGCAAACTTAATTACGGGGTCGCGTTCGTACGTGTAGGGTTTAAAGTGAATTACTTTTTGTGTTTTGGCTTCCCATTGAGCTCGTGTCCTTTGGCACGTGTGGTTTATGGATAACCAAATAATGGTTATTAGCTGGGGATTTAAAAAATTATATATTAAAAATATTAAATGTGAATTTCCTGCTGATATAATGGCTTTTAAGCACACCATTTTTGATGATTCATGGCTCTTATTGGGAAATTTAAAACACAAAAAATAGAGTATATAAGCTTAGACTATCTTTGCTGCCTAGTTTTTTCTATAGAGAAAGTATTATGATTCATTTTTTATGTTTAATACTATGTCCAGTAGCCGAGGGGGACGTCTTTCAACTGGCGACCGGGAAAACATGTTTCGAAAGATTAAGAAAATATTATTTATTTAATTACTTGAAATAATCTTTTGTAAATCGAATAAAAACAACCCATAACATTATGCTTATTAGGTAAGACTCTTTAATTGGAGATTTCAGTTGAGTAAATTACATTTTTGTCAAATTGTGACAATTTGAAAAGTAAATTATTATTTAAATTGATATCCTAGGCTTAAAATCATTTTTTTGTGACCCAAGAAGAATCCGATAAGGTCGGCTCTTAACTGGCGTTCGGGAACTCGTGGTTCGAAGGCTTAAGAAAAGATTATTTACTTATTTGGTCGAGATATTCTTTTATAATTCGAATCAAGAAATCATAAACATGCTGGTTTGGTAGGATCCTTTCTATGGGAGATTTTAGTAGTTTTAATCACATTTTCTCTCCAATTGTTACCATTTGAAGAGTAGTACCAGAAATTGTTATTTAATTTAATAACCCACGGCTCCCTTTTTATCACAAAAAGAATCCAAATCTTCCCTCATTATCCCTTCTCCCCCCAGGAGGTCCTCCGTCGCGACTGGATGTTCAAGCTGGTTGGCGAGGACACCTTTCACATCGATCAGACCCGCTGCATCATACGCGTGGACCCGGCGCCGGGCTTCAAGTACGAGTACTCACTGTTCATCGACGGCAAGTCGCACGAGCTGTACACCGAGGAGATGACACGGCAGTATCGACTGTGGCTCTACACGGGAGACACGGCGGAAGCGGAGGCGGCGCAGGAATACAGGATAATGCTCAAGCTGGACACGCTGAGTCTCTTCGTCAACGATGAGTTGCGAACCGAGGAGGTGAGCGAGTTCCATGCCATTTTATTCCCTCACTTTATTACCCCCGTTTTGCCGTTTACCATTTCGCAGTCGGTTTTCGTTCACGGCGGCACAGACACCAAGTTCCTGCTTCGGGACACGGAATTCGTGCTCCAGGCACGCTCAAGTGGCAATAAACATGATGGCATCGTTCACACTCTGCTGGCCAATGGGGTGGCGGTGCCGGAGGCGAAGATTCAGGAGATTATGCAAGAGCCGGTCTCCATTTTGCAGGCCAACTGAGAGCGAGCGATAGGTTTTAATGTTTTGCATTTGTTGAATTTTCCCCACTACGAAATACGTTTGTTAATAAAAGCTTTAAGAAAAGGGTTTTCAAAAATAATTAAAATCAAAAAAGAAGAACCCATGTTGTTCTTATACAATACTTTATTCGTTTTCGTTTATATGCATAATTGTTGTAACGCGCAACTCTAACGTTCTGCGTTTTCCAATTCGTTTTGACATTTTGCTAGCATCGTCAAGGTATGCCAAAAAGTGCATTCAGTTTGTGTAAAATTAGTCGGAAACATACATCAGTTTGAAGAGAGAATACAAAAAATATATTTAAAATATTTAAGGTCATTTTAAATACTAATTAAACTTACGCGTAGAACGTAGAACAACAAAATTAATGGGATAAAAGGTTTTGTTTTAATCAATCAACTTGGTAAGTCGTTAAGTGCAATTGCTTACTATTTTCTGCTTTTAATCAATATATATTACTTTCCTTAGATTGCGTTGTATTTTTTGGAATTATAACAATATGCGCTTAATTTTTGCTGTTATTTTTTTTTTCATTTAACAAGTAACATTTGAGTTAAGATTTTTCCCTCTCTCGTTTCAATTTAAAACCGATTACTTTTGCAACACAATGAATGATATTTTTGCCTTGATATACTCTAATTTTAATTTAATTTCACAATAAACATAACATACAATTTTTGAGTTGAATTTTTAAGTGTATATACGGTTATATCTAAGGATTAGGCTAAAAACAGATTGAACCAATTTTGATTATCCCTTCTTGCTCGCCAAAAAAATTGTTGTAAATATTATTACTTGTGAGAGGTGCCTCAATAAATTAACAAAAATATACGCAGATATTTTTGCCTGTTAGGTAAGTTAGGTAAGTACAGTGGAATGCATTAAGAAAAACAAAGGTTTCTTTCATACTTAACAAAGTTACAAATATATATTGCCAGTAGACGGATTGTTAGCTTGCTTGCTTTTGTTTTTATGTTTTTTTTTTTTTTATAAATAAATAATACAAAAAGGAATACAATAAATAAAAATATGTCTTTGTTCGCCTTTGAAGAGAATTCTTGCCTGAAACTGGTTAACTCTTTTCTCTCTCAGTGTGTGAAAATTAGAATGTTTATAGTATTTTTTTATCTTTTAACTATTGCTGCTCCGTTGCTTTTAAAAACCATACTCCTCCTCTATTACTAAACACACACACATTTTACATTTTAGATTTCATATATGCTTAGATATTAGACAGATTGATTCACTTCTCCTACTCCTGCTCCTGCTCGAAACTTGAAATGTCCTTTTAATTTGTGTTATTTAAACGTTTAAAAATTATATTTCGTATTTGATGCACGTTATGGTTAGCTTAAAAAGTTCTTGTTGCATTTTTCTTCCGGGTGAAAAGTCTTGCGTTTGAGTTCATGAAATGGTATCTTTTTCTTTTTCGGTTTTAGCTGCATAAAGTTTGCCTGGCTGCCTAGGTGCTTAAGTAGTAAAGTAATCGTTTTGCTCGTTTTATAGTGTAATACTTGCAACTTGTGACTGTTTTTTACGTACATTTGTGTATAATAAATATACTACTTCGTGTCTGCCTTTGTCGAGAGGAGAGTATATATACTGGTATTTATAACTTTTAAGTTGCGAAATTGTAATTAATTTTCTCTGTTTGTTGCTCTGCTACTTTTATGCTGTGGCTGCTGTGTGGCTCATTTTTCTTGTATCTAATTCGTTATTTTAATTAGTTCAATGGAAGGCAAAACATGTGCTGCAGTAGACTTTTATTATTATTTGCTTGCATTTGATTATTATGAATGTTATTGTTACCATTATGATGAAGTTGTGGTTGCTGCTGCTGCTGTTGCTGCTGCTGAAGTTGCTGTAATTGCTGCTGCTGCGAGTACGGATGATATTGCTGCTGCTGTGGCTGCTGCTGCTGGCGATAATGTTGCTGCTGGCTGAGATTGTTATTGCTATTGACTGATCCACCAGCTCCCGCTGCGCTGTTCAAATGCAGGAGACTCAGGTCATCAGCCACGGAATCGTAATCACTGGAATCCTCGCCATAGAGCTGCGTAATATATTTATATAAATATTAGTAAATGATTTAAGTAACATTCCACGGCAACATATTTTCGAAAATTGAATGTAGGTGATTCCACTGCTTCATCTCCATATTCATAATTTCAAAAACAAGAAATTAGAGAAGGGTTTAAAGGTTTAGGGAAGGAACTTATGATATATCGCTTAAGCATCGATAGTTGTCGGTATTTTTTTTTAGTATGTATAGAAACCTTCGGGGCGAATGGTGAATGGATGGACCATCCTCCCTTATGGGAGACCCCATGTAAAAGAATGAACCATCCTCGAGAATGTAGCAGAATGTTGCAGTGGAACAAGGTTATAACAGAATGGACCATCCTCGAGAATGTACCAGAACATGTTGCAGTGAAACAAGGTTATAGCAGAATGGACCATCCTCGAGAATGTAGCAGAATGTTGCAGTGGAAGAAGGTTATAACAGAATGGGCCATCCTCGATATACATTTTCTCAGAATGTTGCAGTGGAACCTGGCTTTTACATAGCTTAAATTTACATTAACTTACCCGCATATTATACGGATGTAAGTCACACATTTCGTGGTGTCAGACGCAATCCTCCAGCGACATCAGCAAGGGGTTCACATACTCGAAGCCCTCAAACTCGGATTGATCGATATTGTCGATGACATGGCTGAGATTTCAGAAAAAATCAAAATATTAATTAATATGAACCACATATAAATATTTACAAATAAAAGGAGAACAAATGCGAAAACTTACTCATCATCCGGGGTCAACTGCACGGCCTCGCCGGTGAACTCGGGCGGGAAATTGGCCAGGTCGCGATCTGAGTCTAGGCGTGGCTTAAATGGTGGCGTGACCTGTTTGCGCTCAAGCTGTGTGATATCGATTTGGAGGTGTGCATGAGCGGGGGATAGTAGAAAATCATAAACTCGATTAGGAAAAGAAACTCCCAGCCAATGGGGCAAACATAAAATACGTTTTTTCTCTTGCATGTCATCGGTGTGGCGCTTGAGCATTATGATTATGACGATGATTAAAATCGTTTTTAGAGTGATTTCCATTCGGTTAAAGACAGATAGATAGAGAGGGGTTCAATGGGGGGGAGAGACATGATCGAGATGAACAATTACCTGACGTTGCTGGGCTAGGACGAGCTCTCTAAAGGGGTTTGTTGTCTTTCATGCAAGGAATTTCAAACAAAAACTAACACAACTTGCCAGCTTTCGGGGTTTCTTTTTGGTTTGGAGTGTGTTCTATGACTTACGGATCATCTGGCGTTAGTTCAGCCGGTTCTTGGGTAAATTGTACATCAAAGTTGCTGGTCACATAGGGATCGCCCGTGTCTAGGTTGGGTATATAAGGCGGTTGCACCTCCTTTTGTGCTATCTTTAACGCGCATATACGTAATAATAGATATCAGTTAAAACCCAAGAGATAAAGGGGGAACAAGCTCAATAGCGATTGCATTTATCAGCTAATTTTATCTCCTCCTTGATTTCTAATTAAGAAAGTTACTTTGGACCTGACCTATGTTTAAATCATAAATGTAATTACTATTATTATTGAAGCAATACCATTAACTCACAAAAACCTTGCCTACAACCTTGCTTTGTTTCCATATCTTACAATTTACCAACAAATTCCTCTACAAACACCTAGTTTCTCGCCTTATCATCATCACAAACAGCTCACACACTCGGAACAAACACGAGGCTAACTGGCTTTCGGACTCACCAATTCCCAATCCATATTCTTGAAGAACGGATGGCTGACAATGTCCATGAAGGCAGACTCCCGATGGCAGCCCAGGCGGTCAGCGGGATTCTTGTTGAGGAAACCCTTCAGCACAGAGGCCGCCCGAACGCTCAGGGAGCGGGGAATGCGAATGGTCTTCTCCAGGATGACTTGGAACAGATAGTCCTCCGTGTTCTTTAAAGTAAATAAAAATTAATTACCCTTAACTTTGAAGAAAGGAAGACAGAACCCACCTGATCGGGATTCTCCGAGGCCCCGGCCAGATCGAACGGACTGCGTCCGGCCAGCATCTCGTAGAGCAGCACACCCAAAGCCCACCAGTCCACCGAGAAGCCATAGTCCTCGCCCCTCAGGATCTCCGGTGCAATATAGTTGGGTGTGCCGCAGAACGTGGAGGTGGTGTCGCCCGACCGTATGCCCTCCTTGCACATGCCATAGTCCGTCAGCTTGATGTGTCCCTCGTGGTCGAGTAGCACGTTGTCCAGCTTCAAATCCCGGTAGATGATGCCCTTCTCGTGGAGGAAGTTCAGCGCCAGACTAATCTCCGCGGCATAGAAGCGCGCGTGCTCCTCGGGCAGCCGCCGTTGCCGCTGCATGTGGTACATCAGATCGCCGCCGCGCACAAACTCGATGACAAAGAATAACCTTGAGGGAGTCTGGAAGCACGAGTGCAGCCCCACCAGGAACGGGTGATTCGAGGCCGTCTCAAACACATGCTTCTCCGTCTGCACCCAGTCAATGTCCTCGTCGTCGGTGACCAGAGCCTTCTTGATCACCTTCATGGCGTAGATGCGCCGTGTGCGCCGCAGCTCCACCATCAGCACCTTGGCATAGCTGCCGCGTCCGATCACGCGTATCAGCTCGAAGTCGTTCAGCGAGTACTGGCGCTGGGTGCCCGGCTCCAGGGGATCCTCCGGAGGCGGTGGCGCCACAATGTGCGCATGATCGTGCGTCTCGCAGGCATCGCCACCGATGGCCTCGTAAGGCAACGGAGGCAGCGGCACGGGCATGGGATCGCTCGACTCCTCGGCCCGCTCCTTGACCAATGGCTCCGGCTGGTCGGTGCAGTGTTTCTGCACCAGCTTATGGCACTTCTTGTGCACCAACAGCTTGCACTGGATGCACTTGAAACCCTGACGGCCCAGGCCCCAGATCCGATCCTGGCAGTAGGCACAGAAAGCACGCTGGAAATTGGGGGGGAAAGTGGGATTTATTAGGGATTTAGGATGGGACTTTGTGGCTAGGACACTCACCCTATTGAAACGCTTGGCCTGGAAGATGTGTCCGTTGACGCGATACAACTTGCGCCAGCGTCGAGCACCACGTCGATAGATGCTGCCTGGAAAATAAATCAAGATTAGTTGAGGCTTCGAGTTTAGAATATAACTAAAGAGACATGCCTTAGAACTGCAAAGAGTTTAATTTATTAAGAAATATAGAAATATTCTATTGATAAGATTGCTATTATTTTTAGTAATGAACCAATATATTTCATCAATATATTGCCTATTTCAAGAGCCAGCAAATTTCTCAAAGCCTACTTTAAGGAATTCAATGATTTTTAACTAGAAAATCTCTTTACTATATTTCCTACAAATTTTCTTAACTATAAAATCTTTCTACAATATCTGCTAACTGTTCAATTCGCTACATTTTAAACGGAAACTAAAGTGAGAACCGCCTTGAACGGGTCACAAATGAATCAGTAAATATGATGAATCAATAATAAATAGTATAGTTATCTTATGTATAACTTTATAAAGCAAAGTTCGTTGTTCGAATTGATTTTAGACAAAACAAAGGCAAATTTAACTACAAATTCGGAATTGTTTCTTGTGGATTACAAGTTATTATTACTAAATCTTAAAAGGAAAATAATTTATGCAATATTTTATACGATTTTGGCTTGCTAAAACCTTGTAAAATAAATTAATTAAATCAAAACTAATCAGATTTTCTAGGAATCCTATACCAACTCTCCACATGGTACAATTTTTCGAATTAAATACTACTATTTAACTTAGTAAACACTTACGGTCTTCGCCATCGCAGGACAATCCCGGCGCTTGAGGAACATTGGGGAATACTGCAAAGAAAAGACATCAAAGACAAATTGTTAGATAATTCCAAGAACTTTTATAATATAAACCAAATATGGCAGACATCAAATATTGTGTACAAATTGTGTGGGAATAACTGCAGGGCATGCTTACGGCAGGCTAGTTTGCCCATCGGGTAAATCTCTTTCCCTGCCGCGGGTTCGCTTATCAATTTAATGTGATTTTACTTATAAACGGATTTTTGCCGAGCCACATTTACGCTGCCGGAGCTTGTTAACATGTCAGCGCCCACCAAGCAACTGAGCCGGCTCCGATGGCGATTGCCAACACACTAGAGGGCTCTTATCGCTGCGCCACGCACCATGTGGAGAGAATAAAGAGCGATAAGAGCTGGGGGACGGCACCCAGAAAGAAGAGATTTCCCTCTCTTTTTTCCGAGTAATGTTAATTAAGCTTTTCCGGGGGAGCAGCCACATCAGAACCATCAATTGAGACCAATTGTTCGGCTATCAGATGTACTCTGCCGCTTCAGCTCTGTCCCAGCTCATCGCTCATTCATAATTCAATTAAAGTGTCGCCCCCCAGGAGCACCTAGGGTTCAATAATTCTGCCTGTCCGTCCGCAAGGTTATCACTCCTCCGATATGACCTAGAATTCTGGGTACCAGCACACACGTATTTCTACATATATTTGTATACGTATAGATTTCCCCACGGAGCGTTCTCCTTATCAACTTGTGATAGGCCCTGCCGCCGCCCGATTTGTTTAGACTGCACACTCTCGCTTGTTTTTGCTATTTTTGTTTGGGGCCGGTTTGTATTTTTTCTTGGCTCGTAAATGCCTTGCCCCACCAGCGCGATAAGGGGCGAGCAGAATTTATAGAGTGACTAGGAGGACCATGGGGAATAACGGTTAGTTGTATGTGCGGGGATTGGCTAAAAAACAAAACCGCGATATGCATTATTAGTCATAAAGAATAGGGCTGAGTGTTGGCTGTGGGGGCTAAACGGAATGAAGGTCGCAGCGGAAGCCAAAGATTATTGTTTGGTATATTCTAACACTTGCTTTTCAATATAAAATAATTTGTATTGTTTATGGATTGATCTGAAGCAGGATCGAGCTCCGAATAAGAAGATTTGAGCGTGGTTATAAAGATCATCCTTAGGGAAATGAGGCTGACGGAATATAAAGAGTAAAGGCAAAAGAATGCCTTTCGGATAGGCAGGTGTAGGCTTTGTTTTTGTAGTCCTATGTTTCTGACCATGTGTAGATTTTGTTTTGGTAATCCTTAGCATGTAGTGGTATGGACAATTTTTTCTTCTACTTATAGGTTTATTAGGTTTTGTTTTTGTGATCCTTAGCTTGTGGTGCTTAGTATCTTGCTTTCAATTCTATGTAGGTTTTTTTTTTGTACTTCTAAGCTTGTTTCAATAAATGCTGGTGATTTAAGGCACACTTAAGCTATAGTTTTTTGTATATTTACACTTTCGTACGAGCTCTTTTAATCTAAAGTTTGTTTAGCTTAATTTAAGCAAGACTCTTCAAATATCTAACACTTTTAGCTCTATGTTGGTTCGAATTGCACTCAAACTGGTTCCCGTTAGACAATGCTGCCTGTAGTTTTTGGATCTACATGGCATCCACATTGATTAATTGGCAATTTAAATGAGAGACCCTCTTCACGTCACGCTGCAATACTAACACGATGGTCCCCCGGTCATAAATGTGGCGGTCTGAGTGCTGTATATTTGGGCCGCCTCGCAGAAGCCGCTCCAGATGATCATTGTGGTGTGCGTAAGTCTGATGCGTGTGTGTTGTGTCCAGTTCAGAGGTCAACCCGCTTAAATAGTCTTTGGAAAACGCTTTAGAAAAACGCGCGAAGCGTCGTCACCGAGCGACTTTCAACTGCAAACTGAGCCCCCGATGTGGCGAGCCGAAGAAAAGGCATAGGCAAAATGCCAAGAGAGCACAACAAAAGAACAATAAAAAAGAAGGAAAAATAAAATAATACCAAGTGCGAAACAGAACAGAAACAGCAACAGCAAGAGCCTCAAGTGGCCGATTGCCGATTGAATTGTCACATTATTATTGCGCGCCGTCCCTCCGACCGTCCCTCCAATTGGGAGCAAGTGAGAGCGCGTCGAATGGCTTCGCCGATAAGATCGGGGGCTGGCAATTTCATAAAATTAAGTACAACGCATGCCGTGGAAAATCAATAATTTATTGGAACTAATAAATTTGGATAAGCACCAATTTATGGCACATAATTCGCATTGTGTCTCTGAAGTTTAGAGCGGCCATAAATTGGCTGTCCAAACTTATTAAGATGGAAGTATTTCAAAGCGATTAGCTAAGTGCATTGCCATTTTTAGAGCAAGATATATCTGGGTTTTGATTTAAGAACGGGATATAGTTTAGGCAGCTTTTAGTTTTTTTAAGTGTTGACAAACTTGAGAATTTAATGTATTTAGAGTTCAAGTAGCTTTTCCAAATGGTATTCAAGAGGAAAAGCCTCACATTTTTCCCAATGATGATAAATCAAAAAAACACACTTTAACGGAAGTAAATAAGTAATTAATGATATTATTATTAATTGAATACAACAACTTATAAAGAGAACAGATTAAAACTTAACTTAATTTAATACAAAAATTTAATATTTACATAACACTGTAAAGGGAAAGATTTCTCAAACCATTTTGCTTGAAAGCCTCACAGATTTTAAAGGAAGACTTAAAAATATTGCAAACTTCAACAAGATAATAATACTTTTAAGATATAATTGCCTAAAATAACAAAAATAATTATAAATTTATAAAAATTAAATATTTAATAATTATAAGACTACCCCTTTTGAAATCCTGAAATAAACAATTCCCCAGCATCTTTTTCTCTCTCCATTTACCTGTTGCATAGGCCGGCTCGATCTCCTCCTCCGACTGCAACTGATGCTGCGACATCTGCTGCTGCTGCTGCTGCGGGAGCGATGCCACGCCCATGGGCACCGTGGGTATGGGCACGGGTATGGGCAGCCGCTCGTAGTGGATGCACTCGTGGTGATACTGCTGATGGTGATGCCCATGCCCGTTGTGGATGGTGCCCAGCACGCTGCTCCTGCCACCAATACTTCCACCGGCAATGCTGCCACCGCCGCCGCATCCATTAAGTCCGCTGCCGGCGCTGCCACTGTGATGACTGTGATGGTAATCCATCAACATGCCGGGCATTCCCACGGACATGGAGGCGCTGCCTCCGCCAGGGATTACTCCAACCCCTCCGCCGCCGCTGCTGCCACCGCCCGAGTCATCCGTCGTCGTGGTGTTCGTGTTGTGGCACCTGCTCGAGCACCTGCCCAGCGATCCGCTGCCGGCGCTGTGGTGGCCCAGGCTGCCCATGTGTCCCGGATGGCCCATCACGAGCATACCGCCCATAATGGATCCGCCGCAGCCCTGACTGGAGTCCGAGCCCGAGTCGTGGCCCTGGCACACGGCACCCGCCGATCCCGGCCGACTCAAGGTGGCGTGCGGCGGCGTCACCGAGGCCGTGGTCTGCATGTAGTGATGCGTGTACGGATGCGGATGCGGCACATCGTAGTCCCCGGTGTCGATGTGGCCGGCCGACATCATGCCGATGCTGCCAGTGCTGCCCGTGGCCACGCCCACTCCCACGCCGCCCTGCAAGCAGCCCAGCGATCCGTGGGCACTCCCATGATGGCTGTGGCTGTGATGGCTTCCATGGTGGCTCCCATGATGGCTGCCGTGGGCACTGCCACTCCGGCTGTGCAGCGACACGCCGCGGGTGAGCGTATTGTTCGCCGACTGAATGGAGCTGACCACCGCACCGCGGCACATAATGTCCGACAGCTGGTTGGCCTGGATGTCGAAGTACTTGGACTGGATTAAGTTTGAAATCGGGCGGGGAGGAAGGGAGGTGGGCAGAATAGAACAGATAACCAGGTCAGAATGAGGGATCTTAGCTAGGCCTTTATCTTTTTAGCTACTCATATGTAATTCTGCTTGATGTAGGGGAGGAAGGTCAAAGTTAAAAGAATATTATATAGGGTCTAGGAAACTACCACTGAATTTTGTGGTGTGGAATTATCCGCTATATACTTTTAATTCATGGTGAACTTTTTTTAAAATTGGTAAATCTTTCAAATCATTTATTGAAAGGCCTTTCATTATTCAAGGGATTAGTTAATAATCCACTGCATGCAATGCCACTGCATTTTTAGGTCCTTCGAGCCGGATTCATGAGGAGAATATTGAGTTATCGACTAATGGAAAGATTTATAATAATATCTACTTTGAAATCTTTTATTTTTCAATTATTTCTTTCATTTTATTTCTAGAAGAGAAGTAAGTACTATTATCGACTAGAAGTAGCTAGTATTAGCAAAGAATAGAAAGATAACTTCACTGTTATCTCTTTTCTATCTGACTCCAAATCAAAGTGCTTTAAAACTCTATTTCAATTGGAATCTAAAACGTCAACAATGATTAATGTGAAATCAATTGACCAGTTTGCAACTAGTAATCTATTGGGAAACCAGTATGAGTCTGTACAAATCGAATAAACTTGGATGCAACCGCACTCATCGACTGACTCAACTCGACCTCAACCTCAACTATCTGTGGCCTTTAAACCCTTCATCATCAAGCAGAGATACATATAGTTTGGTGAAATGGAAACCATGAAAATCCCAATACCTGTGGACTGTCCAGCTGGTCGAGTGATTGTCTCCGCGCAGCGTAGTCCAGGTGTGTCATCAGCTGCTGCGCTGCCGGGCAATTCTTATTCGAGTGCAGGTGCTGCTGTGACGAGGTGAGCAGCGGCGGCGGTGGCGGCGTAATGGAGCCACACGGGGATCCTGGACAAGGACTCGAGCAGCGTGAACGGCAGGTGGGGCTGTAGCAAAGATTGCCGCTGCCCTGCTGATTCGCCGAGGGAGTGCTGGGACAGGTCTGCGACTGCTGCTGCTGCTGCTGTTGCTGGGATTGCTGCTGCTGCTGCTGTGGGAGGCAGGGCTGCTCCTCCTCCTCCTCCTGCTGAACTATGTTGACCGGAAGCGGGGCACATTGTGTGAGGCGGCGCGGCGACCGCCCACGATCCACAGTCGTGGCAGACCAATAGCCCCAGGCCATTTTTCCGTTTTCTTTTTTAAGTTTTCGCGACGCGCTTTACTTTTGTGTATTTTTGTTTGTTACTTTCTTAGGTTTTGCTTTTTGGTTGCTTTTGATTAAATTTGATTTCACCGCTTTTGGTTTTTCTTTTATAGTTCCGTGGCACTTGACTTGTTTCTGCGATTAATTAGCGTTATTTTCATTAGCACACAAAAGGGGGAAGCGGAGGGTACAGGTTGAAGTGGCACAGTGGGCTGCAAGTGGGCAGCAACTTGTTGCAATAATAATTGAAAGTTGCCTGGCAAGCCACAACAATCGAGTTTCAATCGAGTTTGGGTTTGGAAAAGCTAGTTTTAATTACTTATTCAGAGTGTCTGGGTATGAAGGTTTTTAAGAAAGCTAACAATTGGAGAACTATCAAATAATACGTGAAATAATCGGAGAATACTTAGATTATAAGTAAAATATGAAGCTCCATTCAATAATAAATACAATAGAGAAGAAGAAGATTTATTCAGCCTTTGAATTAAACTCCGCGCTCGGAAGTACAAAAACAAAAGTTACACATTCCTTATAGGAATTCCTACTATGAAAACATTTTAAAATCTAAGTTTTACTTGAAATTTAAACAATATTTAATTTCGAAACTATTTTGTAAGATCAGAATTCATAGTATTGACTTTTCAGAGAAACTAGAACACTCCTTCCATAAAAAATCGATGTAATATAGATCACATATTTATAAATAAGCGTATTCGAATAAATTATGCATTTAAAAAAATCAAAAATTTTAAAATTCCCCTAATATTATTTGGTATAACAGTATCCTTGAAATGTTCTTTCAAATACAAAAAGCTATAGCAATAATCCACCCGTAGCCATATGTTGATTGCCTGAATGTCTCGAATTAATCACCGGAAAATACTTGAATTACTTTCCTCTTTACGGCAGTTCTTGTTGGCCAAGTACTTCCAATAATTCCACTTAATATAAGCCCCCAACCCGCCCCAATACCGTTTACCACCGCCGTTGCCCGCCCACGGTTCATCGCCTTAACTTTCACAAATGGAGCGTGCAAAAAAAGCTGGAGGACATCGTGGCGTAGGGGAGAGAAATGAGCTTAAAGGACGAAGCAAAGCGGAACAAGGTCCCAGTTGCAATTACAGTTACATGGCGCAGCAAACTATGCAATGCAAAGTTTCAAAGCCAAACGACAGCCACCGCTCTCCGCTCCTTCCCCTTCGCTGATCTCGCCGTTTATAATGATTGATTAAAAAGAAGCAACTAACACGCACACACCCACACACATTAGAACAGAGAAGTCTGCCAGGATGTGGCCCTGAGATGGGCGGTGCGAACTGGGCGTGGCCGGTTGCAGACGCCGCAGAAACCACACCTAAAAAAAATATATAAATTGTGTAATAATGGGAAAGAGGCGAGAGAGCGGCGCGGGGATACCGAGAGAAATGCAGGCCGAACAGCTGACAACTCTGTCACAGAACACACACACACACTGGCACGCTCTTAGAGAAATCGGCAACCCACACAGAGACATCGCTGCGACAATCACAAACAATTTAACCCAAGTCAAACGAGCGCACAAGTTGCTGCAAATTGACAAAGGCGTGAAAGGCAAGAAAGAGAAGGGACATTTTGCCGAAAACAGAGAGAGCGAGCGAGTGTCCTAGAGAGCGTTGAAGAAACTGAGAGAGAGTGTCGACGCGCGCAGGGAAATTTGCTCACAGTCGCCCTAATAAGTATGCAATCTTTGGTTGCCAATCCTTCTTGTGAACAGTGAGCGCTGGTTAAAGTGAACACATAAAAGATGTGTTATAAATTTATAAACTTTTATACAAAACTAAAGCTCTAGATAAATATTTTAACTTTTCAATAAATATTTTTATAATTTTTAATAAACAAAATACTAAACACTGACACAAACAGAGAGGGTTTTACTTATAAAAACTCCTTTTAACTTTCGTGATATTTTTTGATCTATCGGGAGTATTACAGAAATCACCACCGTTTTTAAATCCCATAAAAGGTGTCTAAAAGTATGCAATAAAATGTTGGAGATAATGTGGAATTAATTCAAAATGATTTAAAATAAGAGAACAATAACTTTTTAACGTTTATTTCTAATTAAAATATAATTAAGGACATATTTAAAGATCACATACAAAATTATCTAGTACCGAAAATATTGCATGCTTTTAGACAGCTATCCCAATAGTTTTCATATCTTCGCTAAAGCCACCCCGCTACAATTTACAAACTATAATCACTCTTACGAGCACTTAAACACCAAAGTGTTCTCTCATTTCAAGCAAGCACTGTAATCTCAAGCCTAGCCCAGGCCAAGCCACGCTGGGCGGTATTGGGTATAGCCGCCCACCCATCTAGTCAAGTGTAAACAGACAATTTTCTTCAAGTGTATTGGTAGGTCACATCGCAATCGCTTGTTGTTTAGACAATTGAAATTAAGTACTCCACTTTCATGCATAATTCGCATGATTAACGAGGGTCGAAGTGGGTCGAAAACGGGGCGAAATCAGGCTAGGGGGGCGTGGCAAGGAAGGTCCTTAGGTGGACAGCATCCACTTGACACAAGAGCCTTGTCGTGACAAGGCAAGCAGATCCCTTTGTTTGGCACTCATTTTCTCAGGCGTTTTTTTCCCTCTTATTTTCTACTTGCTCCTGTTATCTGCTGATGATGCAGTCTCTAGTGGCCTGGGGAAAACAAAAGGGAGCTGATGCATTTTGGAATTAAATTTAGCCGCCACCAGTAGGCACCCACCCGCTGCTTTGGATCCTGGCAAGCCCTCTCTCCCTTTTTCGCTGGCCGTATCCTACAGCGTTTGCTAAATATAAACACTCCGCCGGCATTGTTTTCCCTGCAATTGGAGCATGAATATTGGTTGCCTGCTTGTTTTCCCTGCAGGATGGGGACCAGCACAGAGGAGCACAGCAAGCAGTCCAGCGTCCCAGCATTCCAACAGTCCAAAGCAAGCCCCCCTCTCTATATACAAATTCCTACTCTTGGCCCCAGACAAAAGTCCTGAAATCCCAGTGCACTAAGCTAGATTAAAGCCGATTTACAATTGATGGAAATATTGACCAAGGAATTAATACAATTTATGGTTGTAAGGTATTAATAGTATTATTTAAATTGATAAATTAAGATCATAAGTATTAGTCCGGAATTAAAAATGATTGCCTTTCACAAAGGAAAATTTAACTGAAATGGCTGTAAAAATTACTAATATATATATGTATATATATTCAATATAAATTCAATATAAATTATATTCAGCAAAAAATAAATTGTAAATTGAGCTCCAATTTGATTTACAAATTTAGTTTTCACTGCCTAAACATTACAAAGCCACATACATTTATTTATTAATCAAAACCTAAAGTATTATAAGCTTTCTAGCTATTGTTGTAACAAAACAAACTAATTCCAATTTTGCATACAAAGAACCAAAACACATTCATAAATGTATAAGCCCACAAGAGCTGTTATTGAATATTGATTAAATATATTACCCAACAGCTATTATTTAATATTTACTACACTGTTTAAGTATTCCCAAGAGCTTTGAATGAGCGCAGCTTCTTACATCACAAAACCATCAAATTTTGATATTTAGCCAGACACGCCCCGAATTATTGACCATTCGAGCAGCAAACACAAACACAAGCGTGGCGAGTCGGCTTTCTTGCGATACAATAACGATAAACATAAGCAGGCGATGGTCGTCAGGAGAAGACTGCGGAACAATCTCCAGGCTACCCACCAGATACCAGATACCAGATACGAGCCGGGGCCAAGGAGCATCAATAGTTAAACATCAATTTGGCTTTTGCCAGTGACGTCAAGCGGGGCCAGTGTGCCACCTGCCAACCGCCATCAACCGCCTTAGCCCGCGCTGGTATAAAATTTCACACAGCGAGATAAAGGGCAAAATGGGAGGATGCTCATGGCACACAAAGAGAAATAAAACGTTCTTAAATCAATTACAGGTACTTCAATATATGCAAATTGTTTATAATTTGCTTAAGTCTCTAGAGATTTTAATGTTAATTAATGCTTTGTAAGGGGTCATATGGATTTATCAATTTAAAACTTAATTGGAGTCTATTTATTTGCACTTTGTGCTGTGAAATCGACTTATAAAGGCAATATTTTATAATTTCGAACTAAATAAATGAAATTTTTATTTGGTTTTCAATTTAAAACAAAGACTAGCTAATGTAGAATGATCTTAGGTAAAGGATCTTTGGAAATATGTACATACTAAAGCCTTTAATTTACATAAGTATACCATTAACAAGGTTAAAAGTACGTATAATTACAAGACATGTATATATTTAAGCCTATATTTGATATTAGAAAACAAAATTTAGAAGGTTTCTAAGTGGAAGTTCTTAAGTTAAAGTTACATTTTTTAACAGACCATTAATGCCATTACAAATTTATATGTTAAGCTCAAAGTACTCGAAGAATTTCTGGTGTTTTGAAAAACCCAATAAAACCCTTTAAAATGCGTTCAGGAAAGCTACTCCAATTTGTACTTATTCTTTCATACTTCAGGATCAAAGTTAAGCAATGTTACGTGAAAAATATACATTAAATCCATAAATCCTCAAAAGTGGACCATTATTTTCTCTGTGCAGAAGCAATATGGAATAAACGTGCAAAATGAGCCAGCCGAACGGACGTCATGTGCATATTCAATTCAGAATCCACACCAGCCACACCAGCCAGCCCTGCCAACCGCCATCCTACGCCCATCCAATTCAGAGCCATTATCCGCCCAAAAGGAGGCTTTCTTGTTTGCTGAACTAACAATAATTTCATTAAGCCCAATGGCATCATTAAAATTTGCCAAACAATCATAATGGGGGCCCAGCCAGCGCGAATGGAGAACCGAATCTCCCAAAGGTTGCACAAGGGCCCCGAAAAAAGAAAAATACAAAAAATAAAAGAACAAAACTGAAACAGAGCCCGTAGGGTACTGGCGGTACCCGAAAAAAATTGTGGAAATTTGCTGATTTAACTTTTGTGAAGGAGGCGCACCGAGGAGGCCCACCTGGTACGAGTGAAGGCCCTTCGGGCCATAAAGAAACGAACAAGTTTAAATGGCAGGGCAACAGGGACGGCAACGGCGTCGGCGACAGCTTGGCCAACGCCAAACGCTTTCCACAAAAGAATAAAAGGAAATTGTTTCGCCCTGCAGCCTCAGCCTAGCCCACTGACTCATTTACCAGCATACAGCCTACACATATATCCGCTGTATATATATATGCATATGGAATGGATCCATCCAACTTACAATCGTACATATATAGCCATGTATAGGGTAAGTTTTTGGCAACCAGACGGTCTCGCAGAAGTGCAAGCAGCGCTTGATGAAGTGCAAATGCCTGGGGTCAAGTTTAGGGTGGGGATTCTCTCGCACCAACACACACTACACACTCGCTGGCACACTCACTTTGGCCCCAGTGTGTGTGTGTGTGAGCGAGTGTGTGGTTTTGTTTGCCAGTGTCTGGCACACAGCAGCCAAAAAAAAAATAGGAGAAAAGCCAGGGAAAAAGAAAATACCAATGCGGGAAAAACTGTTTGGGAATTCACGAAAAATGGAAATCAATGATTCGATTTTATCAGGTGTCGTTTGCTTTACGCTTTCGCTTCATTATGTCCCATATATGGGGAAAAGGTGAGCTAAAATTGGGGGTAAAATAATACGTTGCTTGATTATAATTAATATTATTATTATTCTTCAGGCCTAGAAACAACTTTCTCATTTTGCTGTAAAGTATTGAACATTTTTCATCTAAAACAGGATATTTTAAAAATAATTTGGAGGCGAAAATGGCCTCTTTGAAAAAACCGTATAAATTCAAATATTTCTTTGTTTGACTTGTTCAGGATTTTCTTATGCTATAAAGACAAAAATCCCTTTTTTTGCATAGTATAGCAAGTATAAAACCAAGATTAAGTTTATTTTGAAAGCTTTTAAGGGTAGATACCTTTGATAATTTTTAAGATATGATAAATACTTAAATTTTTTTTAATATAAACTATATTTTTAAGGCTTTTAAAGTTTGCAACAATATATTATTTTACTGAATGTAATATTATTTGTTTTTAATAAATTAAGTAGGTTCTACTCCCAAAACGCATTTATTGAATAACATACAGTTAAGGAGATCTACAAACTACAATAATTCCTACATTCCCCAACGCAAGAACACCTCACATCCTTGGGGTTACAGACACTTGTAAAGTTGCCACTTCATTAGCAGGCCAACAAAAAACGTTCATTCCATTCAAGAAACATTCACAAATTTATGTTAATCATTCACGTCCGTAGCCCTTCCTTTTCACCCCTCCTGCTTTTCCGCTCGCTTTCTTTTCTTCGGCAAAGGAAAATTGTATGGCAACTAATCAGGAATGTACGACAACTTCGGCAGAACTGTCGAAAAAATATTGCCCAGGGGCAATTGATTTTTTCCTCGAGACTTTCGGCAGGATTCGCCGAGGAACCAGCCACACAGGAGCCTCGAAATGTTTATAATTATATGGAATTATGTTGTGTTCACTGGTTATTACTTCTTCTTATTTTCAATTCGTATTCGGTTTTCTTTATTTTCGTGTTTAATTCACACCGCAGAAACTCGTTATGCCGTTAGCTGTGTGTGCAAATCCATGTATTTTTGTATATATATATAATTATGTGTATGACTTGAGTGTGCGTGTGTGTATGTGTGTGTGTGCGACGCGACTTTGAAGCCCGGAGAATTGTTAGCTTTTTCGGAATTCCGCACGGCACTTCCACACAGGCGAGCGGCCAACGCGCGAGTGAAATGCCGACGCAGAGAAGTATGCTAGGGAAATTTTTCAGCCAGAGCCTGAGAGAGAGAGAGTGCGGGAGAGCGTAACTTCTTCAATGTCAGGTGACGCACAGCACTACTCTCCTCTGGCTGCCGAATATCCTTTATTTTCGAGGCGAGAAAGCCGCAGACCGGCGCTTTAAGCATTGCCAGCTTGGACATCTCACACTCTCTCTCCCTGGCATGGCAATGCCTTGCGTTTTGGCTCAGCTGTTTTTTGTTTCGACTGGGGAAATGCTCTCTCCCCGCTCGCCAGCTATCGCCATCTCGCTCCTGGGTAACGGCATCTTGTGTATCGACCTTTGGGCTTCACACACACAAACACACAAAAAAAGTTGTTCGGACCTGGACAAAAGTTTTTCCTGTGTGTGTTTGCGTTCGCAGGGCAGCGTTGCCATATTGCAGGCGCATAAATTATAACGGTAGCTTTCAGGCTTTCCGTACTTTTTGTTTTGTTTTGTTTTTGGGGGGGTCGCGAACGTAGACTCAAAAGGGGGCGGGCGGGGAAGGAGCGGAAGGTATTGTTGGCCGGAGATGAAACCGGAAGGTAAACCAAAGGCATAAAGAAACATACACGTACGAAAATAAGAGAAACAAATGCAAGAAAAAAAGGAGAGAGGAGAAGTCAAAACAAGAGCTTGTAAAAATGCAGAACACACACACACACTTCCATTTACTAATCAACACAGCACACACAAACAGAAAACATGTAAAAGGCAACAAAAGAACAGCAAAAGCAACAACGCCGAATAACACACTAACATATGCAGGAGTGCGTGTAACGGTAACGTAATACCTTGACAATGTCCCCTGCTCTCTCCCTTTATCTCTCGTTCTCCCCCGCTCTCACACGCATACGGAATGCTTTTAATACATTTTAAGCCGCATTTTTTCACACGTGGCCACATAACAACAACAATAACTAACATGTTGTCCCTTCATGCGCTGTTCCTTTTCCCCGCATACATTACGTTATGAGTGCGAGAGAGATGGGCTGCCCAAATGGCCTCAAAATATCAGGAAGCTTGGTCCCAAGCACAAAAACAAAAAGCCGCAAAAAAAACGAAAGCGGAAACTGTAACACCCTCGCAGTAACGTCCCCGTCATCCCAAACTTTGCTTAGTGCGACTGGCAGTTATCATATCTGCTGTGCCGTTAGTTGCTAGCTGTAGCTGGTTTTTCCCCCCTTTTTTGCCCGAGCTTTCCATGTTCGGAAAAAAAAACAGGGAATGACCACAGGTATGGAATGACCAAGGATAATGTGAATAACTCGGCAAATGTTAGTGCATTCTGAATTTAGTAGGGATTCCCTTAAGCGGATTACGCTGACAGCAATTGTGTGAATATTAAAGGTCCTTGTACGTACACATAGTATATTGTTAATCAACGGTTTCATGGATCCCAAAAGCGCAAGGGATTTGAAATCAATTGGAAAGGTGTTGAAAAGTATGCAACGAAATATTCATACATGTGTTATTTAGGTATTCAATTTTGTAGCATACTTTTGGTCACTTTTTTATTTTTATTTTCCATTTTTGTGGGATACTAAGGTAGTTAAATATAAGATAAGACCACGTATTAAATTAGAGGTCTTCATTTTTTATTATTTCAACAACATATTCTGAACAATGATAAAAGAAACATTATAATGCAAACACGTTTGTAAGCCACTTTGTAAAAATTCATTTTAAATTTTTCTAGATCGATTTCTAAGTATTCAAACTAAATCGGTGTCCAAAGTTGGGTCCGAAAATATTTTATATCACATCTTTGCCTACCTTTTTAATAGATTTAAAATCAATAGAAAAATTCCAAGTTACCTCTGATTATAAGGATATTTTCTATCACAGTTCCCGTAAAGCGTATTCCTTATTCTATCTGTTTCAACTTTAAGTCCACCTTATTTTGGTAATTTAGTGTGTGAAAGGGTTTTGTGTTTGTCATTTGCCGAACGAATGTGGTAAGTGAAACCCTTTTGTTTTTGCGGCAGGCATAATTAAGAATAAAAAACTCACAGGGAGAAGTGTGAGCAGACCGGGAGCTTTGAGTGAGATCGCCAAAAACCGCACGGCAGGAAAATTAAAATTCCAAAAAAAGATGGGAAAAACTTAAGCCCACACGGAGCAAACAATTTAATTATAATGAATTATAAATGGGGCCGGCGAGCCAAGAGCCAACAGAGCTTTATATGTAAATAAGTCGGAGGTGGAGGCTGGGAAAAGTCAACAGAATAAAAAGAAAAACGATGCCTGGCTCAAGGCAACAGCCGTAAGACACGAGATCCTCGAGCGTGTGAGTGTGTGTACGGGTTAATTAATATTTTATGTTATTAAGTCGAGTAGATGCTGCTGCTGCTGGCTTAGGGCGGAGCCTTTACCGGGTGCCGGGTAACGGGGTACCGGAAAAACAGGAACACAGCCGGCAAACTCACGAGAAAAACTCAAGTTTATTGAGCCAATAGAACGTGCTGTGCTCTCACATTGTTTAATCAGGCCTGAATGTTTATAGGCTTGGTTAAATATTGGAGCCTCCGACGAGATGTGTTCCTTATTGGATAATTAATTGGCTACTGTATACTTTGCGGCAGCCGAGGAAAATTATTTCCAAATAATTCAATCAAAAAAGTTGCAAACGTTGCCGGAATAAAGGCAAGGAAAGGGTTTCATCGGGTTGGCTACTTTAAATAGTGCCCATTTAATACGATAACATATTGTTGAGCTCACTAAAATGACTTTGATAACAGAAATAGCCGCATTAGATAACTGCGGTTCTGGTCAACGATATAAGAAACTCAGTCTAAGGTTATACTTTTTTAGAAATCAATTTTTAAGGCTTCTTGACCACATAATTTTTTATAATTTCAGATAATTTTTAGCAAAAGTAATAGTTAAAAGGTTTAAAAATATACATTTTTTTGGAGATACCACATAAATTACTATAGTGCTATAGTCCATTAAAAATGTTTTCAAAAGTGTACTATAAAATCTTATAGGAAACAAATTAACACTGTTCCTGAGACCTAGAATATTTTATTGCATACTTTTACATACTTTAAGAATGGATTTCAAAACTATAGCAGTAACTGAGATTAAAAAACACAAAAGAACGATTCTTACTTTTCTAAGTTGTATGGGAAACAGATCTTGTATTAAGACCTTAAGTTTACACTTTTAAGCAAACAAAATAGTAATAAACTCACCATGAATGACCAGTTGAGAATCATAGTTCATTTCATACAGCCGTATGGCCTCGTCCAGTTCCATTTTCGATGATATGGTGCAGGGATCATTCTCTTCGTCCACCCATTTAATGGTAAATGGCTGGAAAATTTAAAATCTGTTAGAAAACATTTAAATATTAATTAAAAATTAGATATTACCTGATCTAAGGGAAATCTACAGATATTTCTAATTTCATAGCAGAGCTCCTCGTACGAGATATTCTTATTGATCGTGGTGATGATGATTTGGCCATTGTAGGCGGTCTTCACCGTAATGCTATTTGGGGAATTGGCCATGTTCATGTTGGCACTATTCAAGCTCACGCTGCTGCCGTCGTTCAGAATTTGAGAGGGCATTTTCTGCATTTGCTAGCAGGCTAAGGTGATTGCAAATAACACGAAACAAACAGGGACACTCACAAGTTGATAACAGAAAACTGCAAAAAAGAAAAGAGATAAAAGTTGAAGATTAAACAGTGGAACTTCTGTAAGAGAAACTTACACAGCTGATGGAATTCTAAATAAGGAATTTAATATGACATTTTATTAAGATCGAATCTTGACTTATTTTAAGGTAGTAAAATATCAAAAATTATAATAGATTTAAAAGATGTTTAATTTCTAGTCTATATAAAAATATATTTTTAGTATGAATCGAGAATTAATCAAAATTATATTAAAGTGTACCTTAAATTTAAAACCTTTGTGAAAAAAAAGAAGATTTTAAAAGTTCTAACTGTACAAATAGATAAAAAGTCAACGCATTCCAACAGTATCTCTCTATCGCTCTCTCTGTCATTTTCTTCGCCTTCAATTTGAAATCCCGCCCAAAGCGAAATGTCAACTTTGACATTTGAGAGACACAAACACAAATACACAAGCAGGGGAGAACTGCATGCCACAGGTAGTTGTTGTTGCCGCGGCTGCATCGATATGTGTGTGCGCAGAGACAAACACAAAAGACAAAACAAACTCAGCAAATGAATCATGCAAAACGCCCTCAAACCCAAAAGATATCAGACAGAAGAAGCAAAGTAACCGGAATTAGCACGCCAAAGCGAGTGTGCAAATTAGTTTAGTCTTACTTCTCCCCTCTATTCTTAGTTACTCTGGCATCTGTGGCTTCGAGTATTCTAGCATTTGAACGTAATTAATGCCGTACATTGACCAAGAGGCAACTGTTAAAAAAAAGTACCCAGTTGGCAACAACAACACGAAGGCAACAAATACCGAAGCGCACGGCAGACAGAGAGAGCGGTAGCGGGAACGGGAGCGGCGACAACCTGTTTTAATTCATTTGCATTTTCCTATTGTGCCGCCGCTATTTTAGGTTTATTAACAATTAAGTTGATAATTAACACTTAAACATAAACTGCAACGATGTGTTATCAACTCACACTACTTTCCGCAGTTTGTTTAACCACAAAAAATACGCACAAAACGCCGCACAAAAACACAGTCACGAAACGTAAACGAATGACAAATCAAAAACAGCACGCAACATTTAAATTAAAGCCAATCGGTGTGCCACAAACATTTTAATTGAAGCCTTGGCACTTGCACACTTTTTACTTAATGGTTATGGCTGGCAGTTCAGTTGTTTTAAACAAATTAAAACTAACATCGCTGTCCTCCCGTTTCTTTTTGGAAGGAGAGCACAAAGCGGAGACCAAAAAGGGGCCAGGGCTGCAAAGACAATACTTTTTGGTATATTTCTTGGGGAGCCACAGGGTATATTTTGTTAGCCAGACTGCGGTCACACTTAAGTAAAGCTTCCCACCGCTTTACCAAAGTCTCCCACCTTTTCCTTTTCAAAATCTCTTTTTGCCGGGAAGAACGATAAAAAAGAAAAAAAATTCTTGAAAAAGGCCATTAAAAGCTAGTTTTTTAAAACGTTTATTTGTTAGTTTTATTTCGGCGAGAAAGAAAAAGTACTTAGTTAGTAGTTTTGTTATTGTTATATTATTATTCACAACATTAAGGGGTTGTCCTGATATGGACAAAATACTATCAGTTAAAAATGTTTTCATTAATTGAGCATACATTTTGTTTTGTAGGCAGATTTTTTCATTTAAAGCCTAGTACTAAGATGAACGAAAAAAATCCATAAACGAAAAACTTCATATAAAAAAAAAAGAACGAAAAGAGCAAGAAGAAGAATTTTGTGGTATTTCGTTTGGTCGGGTACGCCAAATTGTCTAAAAACACAATTAAAATGGCTTTTATGTGTTAAGTCGCATATATTGGGCCTCGCCTTTACGTATTTTATTAATTCCACATTATCCTAACGGCTGTCGAAGCGCTCCAACCGAGCAGCGACTTCCCCCTTCACCCTTCCCCTACATGTCGCTCCCGAAATATATGCAATTCATTTATTTCGCTTACGGAATATTGGTGTCATCTGGCAACCTTGTTTCCCGGTTCGCTCACGGAATTCCGTTCATCTTAGTACCCGACCAAACGAAATACCACAAAATTCTTCTTCTTGCTCTTTTCGTTCTTTTTTTTTTATATGAAGTTTTTCGTTTATGGATTTTTTTCGTTCATCTTAGTACTAGGCTTAACACATAAAAGCCATTTTAATTGTGTTTTTAGACAATTTGGCGTTGGCGCCACTATTATTGGCTTCATCTCAATTGCAACGTATTATATTAATAATATGCCCAATCAAAATGCGTTTGAATTAATTTCTCTGTATATTATAAAGTTTGTTTACAAAACATATCAGTAAATACAAGTCAGTGTGACCAATTTTTTACCGATTCCGGCCATTTTCTTTATTTTTCTTGGTCACACTGGTTCCCGAACGAAATATATAGCAATTTCGCTCACGAAATTCCGTAAGCGGTTTTCGTTGATCTTAGTACTAGGCTTAAGTACATAATGTGTTTAACACATTGTTAAACAAATGGCAGCTACAGTTTAATCTTGTATTGTTTTCTAAATTTTAACTTCTCTGTTTGTCAACGTATTTCTATAAATTTTGAGATATAACAGTTTTTTATGGTGCTAGAACTACGGTTTTAATTTCATTAAGATCGGACCACTATATCATATAGCTCCCATATAAGCGATCGGTCAATTTATATGAAAATGTAAAATTCTACATGTAAAATGTAAAATGTACAAAATTCGATGTTTTTTCAACATTACTAAAATGGTTCGACTTTTAATGATCTAATTGCAGACTCCAAGGGTATACAAATTTCGGCTTGCCGAAGTTAGCTTCATTTCTTGTTTAATTCCCTCTTATTTTATTCTAATTTTCATTATTGCCATTCCGCCGTCACTTTTTTTTAGCCATGGTTAAGCCGAACTACAGATGCAGAGTGTGCATCGAAGGCGATTCATGGCCTGCGGAAGTGCCCAACATTCTTGAAATTGAATGCCACAAAAAGAGCCAGTTCAGTTATGGCAAACAAATATTGCCTTAACTGCCTGGCTCACGAGCACTCCGGCCGATCCTGCCGACTGCAAACCAGGTGTCGCGTGTGCAACGGCGAACACCACACACTGTTGCACACGCGGGGTCGGCCGGGGTGCAAATCGCAGAAGAAGAAGAAAAACC
>VNJO01012845.1:0-30331 GCA_008042535.1 Drosophila tani | reverse complement strand
GCAATAATTTGTTTAAAATCAATGAAGACTGCAACTGCGCAAAACTGAAAAATTGCATCACAGAACGAACCAAAAAAAAAAACAACAAAAAACTAGAAAAGTCTATGCCCGAGAGAGCGGGGAAAATCAATAGAACCCCTGACTAAATTGCCACCTTCGGAGGAGCAACTAGGACTAGGACCAGGACCAGGATGCCTTCCCTCCTGGAGGCGCTGGAGCGCAAGTACTTTTCGGAGTGCGAGTTCGAGAATGCCCACCAGCCGGAACTGCACAAGCGAAGCGATCTGCCCAATGACTTTACGGTGACCAAGTGCGGCGGCCGCATGGAGTTCTCCATCTTCATACCCCGCCTCTCGCCCCTGACCAGTGTCCCGGCTCTGCTGGTGCTCAACGACTGCGACATCGACTCGGCTGGCGACTTTGAGAGCATCCGGGATAAGTGCCAGCGGGTTAGGGAACTGGATCTGGCCCAGAACAAGCTCAGCGACTGGGCGGAGGTGTTCAGCATACTGGAGCACATGCCGCGCATCGAGTTCCTCAATCTGAGCAAGAACCAGCTGGCCAGCCCCATCAGTGCCTTGCCATCCACCGCTCCCACGGTGAACCTGAAGAGTCTGGTGCTGAATGGCACCTACCTGGACTGGGCGTCCGTGGACACGTTGCTCCAGAATCTGCCCGTGCTCCAGGAACTGCATCTCAGCCTGAACAACTACAAGCAGGTGCTGATCGATGCCGAGGAGGCGGAGCAGCGACTGCAGGAAACGCCGGAGGAAACGGAACGGAGAATCACCAAAGCCCATCCAGCCCTCAAGACACTGCATTTCACGGGCAATCCCGTCGAGCACTGGCAGGAGATCTGTCGCCTGGGCCGGTTGTTTCCCAACCTGGAGGCCCTAGTCCTGGCCGACTGTCCCATCCGTTCCCTGCAGGCCGAGGAGAGCGAGACCCACAGATATTTCCCCAGCCTGAGGCTGCTCAACCTCAGTTCCGCGCAGCTCAACAGCTGGAGTGCCATCGACCAGCTGGCCAAGTTCGGGCAACTGCGCAATCTCCGCGTCAAGCACTGGCCCCTCTGGGAGAGTCTGGAGTGCACGGAGCACGAGCGGCGGCAGCTCCTCATAGCCCGGCTGCCCAATGTGGAGATGCTCAATGGCGGCGGCAAGATCAGCACCGACGAGCGGATAGATGCCGAGCGGTCCTTCGTCCGGTATTATATGGACAAGCCCGAGGCAGAGCGGCCCGGGCGTTACGAGGACCTCCAGAAAGTCCACGGCAAGCTGGATCCCCTGGTGAACGTCAGCCTGAAGCCGGACAAGCGGGTCAAGGTCCTCTTCACGTACAACGATGTGAGCGAGAGCCGCTTCGTGGACATCTACCTGACCGTCAACGATCTGAAGGCCAAGCTGGAGAAGCTGGTGGGGCTGGCGCCCAACAAGATGCGGCTGTACTACTTGGATCAGGACTTCAAGGATCACGGGCCCGAGGAGATGCGCTTCCCCAACAAGCAGCTGTACAGCTACAACCTGCAGTCGGGCGACGAGATCATCATCGATGCCAAGAAGTGAGGTCCGGAGGATGCCCCTGACATCCTCTGAATAAGGGTTTATAACCCGCTTCGGGCGGTGCTTTAACTTGTGATCTTGTACACGAAACATTTATACTTAACGTACTTTTATTTCTACTGTTAATGCGTTTCTGTTCTGCCCAGCAAACTACTGTGTAAATAAGTTCTGAAACGGCCAAGCGAGCATTGCGCACCCACATCGTATATTTTAATTACAGCCTAACCTAAGCCACACATACACTTACTCAAAAAAATACACAAAAAAGCAGCGAGAATGCATTAAAAATATTTTAAAATTTACCGAACTCGTAAAGTGGTTTAATGGCTTGGATGGGCAGCACTTTTCAGTGGGGCTGGAAGTTAGGGGAGATCTGGCAGACAGGGGGGCCTGGAAGATAAGATATAGCATGAGTCATGGACTCGCACTGGCGGAATCAAAACATTGCCATACAGACACACTTTGTGGATCACGACTGGCGGAAAGCTTTCGCAGAGAAGTGGCTGACTTTCGGTCTGACTGTCTGGCTGACTGACTACTATCTCGATGTCTATGTCGATAACCGACTTCGACACTTCAATTACTTTGCTTGAAAAGCTTTGAAAAGTTGTTGGTTGGGTGCAAAAAAAAAATAATCTGAGAACTGGCTCTCCCGCTTCCCACATACAATTAGCAGAGTAATAACTGCTTATGATGGCTATTTGTCCATTTAGCATATAGACAAACATATATCTCTGTGCTCCGGGAACTAGAGAAATCGCAATAATCGGCAACGATCCTCATCTATTATTGTTATTTTTGCTGATTCATATTTAATTGGCATTAATTTATTAAATAAATCAGAGATGAGCCAATAGAGCTCTTTCCTTATTTGTCATTTCTTTGTTTTGGTTAAGCTTTTAACAATGGTATTTAGAATGCATTTATAATAAATGAATATATCAAGGAAAATGATAATATTGAATAAGTAAATATGTAATTTAGTAAACACATTGTACGTCTTGCCCATTTAATTGTTTACCAAAATAAATTAGAATTTTAATTGGTTAAATGCTCCACATATAAGGCGCCAGATTTTAATCCCCAAAAAAATGTGAGTAAACTGGTTATTTATATAAAAAATACATCGAAACACACACTTATTAATCTTTGTTATCAGAAAATGCGTTGGGGTTCAGCACAGACATCTTTAAAGGTTTTAAATAATTTATTTAAATTAAAAAAGGTGTTTGAAGAGGAAAATACTATAGTACTTTAGTTCAGATAATAACTTGTAATAAATTATAAAATATTTAACTCCTAGGCACGTTTCTAAGATAATTTCCAAAGACTATAAGTCTTTACAAAAAGATATTTCCATATTAAATATCTACCTAATATACTTATACTATTTTTTAACGCCATTATAATTGACATATTCTACATTTAAGATGTATTTCTTTAAAAGAAATTTATCATTAGCAAATTGTGTGATAATTTCTTAGAACTTTTGTATTAAATTTATATGTAATTATATTATATATAAAATAAATTCTTTATACTTTACTCAATGAAATGATTTAATCAATAAACAAACCTCTTAGATTTTATCTCGCTCTCTTATTATTATCAATCGCTACTTGTGCAAAAACTCGACACACAACCTTATCCGCTAGACAGAACTGTTAGTGGCGAACATGTATTTTTCTAGGCATGCAAATTGTAATTTTTTAGCTTTAATCTTAACTGTGTAAAACCCTCCCATCGGCGATTGGCGACTGGTAATTTTCCAGCACTCCCACGAACGAATTGCCAAAAAAACTCACCCATTTTTCGGGTTGTTTGCGGGGTATGGCAAGTGTCAAGTGCCTAATGTTAATGACGTACGATCGCTATACGACACGTTGGGCAAAGACAAAGTCGGAAGATCGTGACTAAAGAGCCTGACCCGCCCACAGTGGCGAGGGAGAACCAAAACGAAACGAAAACGTCGCTAAAATACGCGAATTTTTATGGCACTTTGTTGATGACGAGGTGCAATATACACTCGTATATCAGGGAATCAAAATAAAATCAAATAGAGGTCTACGCAGACGATGGGCACTCGTAAAAATGCAAGGTGTGTGAAACGAAAGGAAAAAAAATAAACTGTTTATGTAGATAATTAATAAAATTTACACATGGGGTTTTTGAAAGTCGAGTTGTTAGGGAAGGTTTTTTAACCGGCCAACGCTCAGACGTCGATCGAGTTGCGGTTCAAGCGCCGTTCGAACCAGACGTGTCCCAAGTGTCCCACATTATCAGAGATTTTTTCGAGAGTTTGGCGGGCTGGAATGAGATCGGAATGGATCCGGACAACGATATATATGCCTTCTACGACATAAGGGGGTACAAGGGGTACTCGATCATAAATACCTCTGACTTATATCATATTTGGTATAAGAATATAATCTAATTCCTCTCTATCTTTGGTTTACAGGAAATGTAGACCGGGCAGGCTGAACTCGGAACGAATCCTGCAACCGCGAATGTCACTCCTAGGGAAGCCGCTGAACTATAATCGCGGCACCCGCCGCGATGTTCGCTACCGGCGCCTCCAGAGTCGCCTCTACAACTTCCTGGAGCGGCCGCGCGGCCTGCATGCCATCTTTTACCATGTGATGGTGTAAGTACACCATAAAATATTAAATTAAATTTTTTAAATTTATTTGAAATATTTTCTCTTACATTTCAGATTCCTGATGGTGTTCACATGCCTGGCGCTGAGCGTGTTTTCCACCATCAAGGAGTACGAGGACGACGCAGTGTATATCCTGTTTCGCATGGAGATCCTGGTGGTCATCTGGTTCACCATGGAGTTCGGGGCTCGATTGTGGTCGTCGGGCTGCCGATCGCGTTACCAGGGCTGCCTGGGGCGGCTGAAGTTCGTGAAGCGACCATTCTGTATTATAGGTATTTATAATACAGGTATAACCTATAACCTTTGGTATTAATTCGCGTTACATTTCAGATATTGTCACCATTTTAGCCTCAATTGTAGTATTAGGCATGGGCACCTCCGGCCAGGTGTTCGCCACGAGTGCCCTGCGTGGCCTCCGGTTTTTTCAGATCCTTCGGATGGTGCGCATGGATCGACGGGGCGGCACCTGGAAGCTGCTCGGCTCGGTTGTATACGCACACAGGCAGGTGAGTCAATAATCTATTGAAATGTGAAGACTTTATGGAAATTAAGATCTTTTAGATACTGTTTTAATTTAAATAATATTTGCTATTGTAAGGTTCCCATTTATGCATGGATCTAATCACCTTTAAATATTTAATTAATTTTTATTTTTATTTTCAAAACTTTAGCTTGACTTTTAAGATTATCGACCTTTTGTTTATTTTGTAGTTAAGGAGTGTTATAATTTTATCATTTTATCATTTATTTTATCAATGAGGTGATAATTTTATTACAGAAAAAAATATCGTTTAGCTCGCAATATAAGAAATAAATTAATTAATATCTTTCAACAATAAACCTCTTTATAAATATTATACCGGATCTACAAACATTCTTAATTTATTATTTTAGGAGCTGATCACAACCATGTACATAGGGTTCTTAGGTCTAATTTTTGCATCATTCCTGGTCTACATGTGGGAGAAGGACGTCAATGATAAGTTCAGCAATTTTGCCCAGGCCCTCTGGTGGGGTGTGGTAAGTCGTAAATGCTCCAATAAAAATTTCCCTTGAATATTATTGAGCTCTTCCTGACTTCAGATTACCTTGTGCACCGTTGGGTATGGAGACATGGTGCCCATCACCTGGCAGGGAAAGCTGATAGCCTCCTGTTGTGCGCTTTTGGGAATATCATTCTTTGCATTGCCAGCGGTAAGTTTTTATAGAAAAAATTAAATGAAATTGAATAAAAAAAAAATAACTTATGTAATTATACTTTTCAATAATATCATTCCATATTATCCTTTATTTTTTTTCAGGGCATCCTGGGCAGTGGCTTTGCGCTGAAGGTCCAACAGCAGCAGCGGCAGAAGCACATGATCCGACGCCGCCAGCCGGCGGCCACCCTCATCCAGGCCGTGTGGCGATGCTATGCGTCCGACGAGCATTCCGTGTCGGTGGCCACATGGAAGATCCACCAGGTGGCCCTGCCCAGTCCGCCGGCTTCGTAAGTATTTCTCTCGATGGCTTCATTGATCCATTCTGTGTGGGCGGGGCATCTGTATGATACTTAAGTCTCTTTGGGGGATGTGTTTTGCAGAAAAGAAGTGCCACCAACTATTGTACAGAAACGATAAATACTTAAACACAGTCACAAACACTCGCACACTCACACACACACAAACACAACCTGCATTGGTGTGTATAACCATAAAGAAAAAAATGAGTGTGTTCATGAGCTGACCAGCTAGAAATTTTGAGAAGCGCGTAGAACGGCGCCGTTTTTTGGTAAACTCCCAGGCACAGCTCATGGCTCATTGGAAACTTAAAAATATATTAAACTATGTACAGAACAAGAACACTGATAACACTGATCAACACTCAGCGTAGGTAGATCTAGAGATATATACTATAGCATATATCTACATAGAGTGTAGCCCGCGATCAACCGAATCAAATCGAATCAAATCAAATCCACCCCGACTATTTCTCTCTCTGTATCTGTCTATCTTCTCTCCATCCCGATTAACAACCACTTAAGTTCTATATCATTTATCTTTTTCCCATAGATAATATAATTTTTGTAAACATTTTCAGTTCTGAAAACTGGGAGCGATTATTAAAAAACATAACTGAATATAGGTAAACCTTGAATAACCATAACAAAAAGCAATCAAAATAAAGCCAAGCAAGACTCAAAGCAATTTGCCAACTCATTCTATCTCTCTCAAAAGGGGGGGTGATTCTCTCAGCCCCCTAAAAGCACCCACATTCGTAGACATGGCGCCCACATTTTAAATCGAATCAAAGTTAATTCGCAGCTTTTTTACCATCAGCACCAAGTCTCTCAATCTATCTCTCTCTGTCGCCTCGCTCTGTCTCTCTCTCGCTCTCTCTGTCGCCTTGATCTATCCATCTCTGTCTTCCGCCGCATTCGAAAGAATTCTTTGCTAAATTTTTGTGAAATTCTTCTTTCAATGACCGAAGTTTACGATTAATCAATATGAAATACGAATTGATTCTCATTTTGTGTGTTCTGCTGCCCGCGCCGCGCGCCCAAAAACCAAACTTCATAAAATTGCATATAAATGTGTGTGTAATCTATAATTAACACGTGAGTTCAATAAAGCCAAATGAGTCTAAAGCTTTTTATTCGATTCTCTATCTCTCTCTCTATCTGTTTTTCTATCTCGCTCCCCTTACCCCGTTAATCCAAGCCAAACGAAGACACCTTGTATATCCACCCACTCACCCCTTTTACCTCTGCGGCCTTATATGATAATTGCCCCCCAATAGCACCTCCGTCGCCTAGTTCTTTGAAATTCCGATACTCAAAGTGGAAGAGCAGATCTGTGAATATCTTTAATTTATTATTATAAAGCTTAATTGTCTAAATGTCTGAAGGAATTCTTGTAATGATAGATTCTGATCTTTCTTTTAGAGTTTTATTTAGTTTTTTAAATAATATTGACCATATTTTAAAGGAATGTTATATTAACATTATTTATATGTTTCTTAATATGCAAAATAGTAAGGGATATATATTATTAATATACTTACTTAGTGAAATATAACCTGTAAAAGATCAAGGATGCTAGAGAAAATTAAAGTGATTTGAGACCATTTAAAAATGTGCCTAAAAGTATTCTCCAAGAAACGTCTCTCGCCGTTTTTGATTCAAAAACAACAAATGTTGCTGAAAAAAGTGATTTTTAGTGTTTAAAAAAATGTTCGATGAAACAAGTGATACTTTGTGTTATTTAAAAAGAATACCTTACATTTCTGTCAAAATGTAGCTGTAGCTTGAGATAATAACAATGAAATACTTATACCAAAATCCGTGCTAGATAAAACCTATTTCAGCAATCCGCTTTGAGTTTCGGTTTAATCCTTGCAGTCGGCCATATGATCGACTCTGCAACCCACTTCATTTAAATCTTGTAAATGTTGGAATTAATCCCAAATGTTTTTTTGCCTTAGCACCAATATGTTAAATGTTTTTTATTCCTTACCCCCGTATGTACTTTTGTATGCGCAACCACACCAAACACACACATACACACGGCTACACGCACAATTTAACTATGAAACACAGATGTATCTCGTTACCTATTTGCCAGATAACCTCTTCTATCTCTACCCCCCAAAATCCCACTATTTGATATGTGCAAATATCCGAGGGCTAACACAGAGTTTCTTCCATGCAGACGGGCGTCGTCCAGCTTCAAGCACAACACGTCCTTCGTGGCCCGGCTGCCCACCATACGGCGGCACAAGAGCCAGACGATCCAGACTCCGGGCGGTGATGGCGGCAGCGGTATATCCAAGCCGCCGGGCTCCTCGCGAGCCTCCACGAGATACACCCGCACCATCAGGGACATCAATGCGTCCGTGGAGAATCTGGGTAAGTTGGTGGGCCATCCAGGGGGCTCCTTCCTAACTTCCGTTTATGTTTCCCCATTTTCCATTCCATTGCGAATTTCTGTTTGCACACAGTCCACACACACACACACCCGAGACTCTCACAGATCTTAAGAGAATATTCCAGTGCGTTTCGTTACTATAAGGTAGAGACTTAAATTGGTTTCCCCAAATCTCAAAAGATTTGAAATCTCTAGAAAATTATTTAATCTATTTAAAAGATTTGAAATCTTTGGAAAAAATGTTTAAGCATTCCCTATATTATTAAAATATTTTGTCTTTTCAATAATATTCAAAACTGAAATCCCTACAAAACTATTCTAAAATTTTTGGGAAATTAGAAATCTCTAAAAAATTACTTTAACATTTTAGGGAATTTCTAAAGCTTTCTCCACCATGTACAAAAGTATTCGACTTTCCAAAAATATTTAAGTCTGTGAGAATTCAATTGTCTGCCTTTGATTAATTATCAATAGATTTTTATCATTATTCCTAGAATATTTAAAATACATCCAGGGATTTGAAATCACCTAAAAAGGCGTCTAAAAGTATACTATAAAAAAGTTTAATTTCGAAAAGAGATTGAGAGGCATACCATTTATTAACTCATAACCTATAGAAAAATTCTTAGTTAAATATAATAATTGATTTTTTAATTTTTACATCATAAATTCCTAATAAATTATTTGTATTCTCTGACCTATTGTAACGAAGCGCACTGTTCGACCCCAGCATGTTGTTCTTTCCAACTTTATTATTGCTGAGCAAATAATAACAGAAAAATCAGAACTTCTTTTGCTATTTACGCAGTTCCACCAGTTTCCCCCCAAACAAGACAAGTCACACTCCCACACACAAGAGATGACAAGCGAAATTCAAACAAAATTTAATTAAATTGAAAGATATTTAAAAATAATGTTTTTTAGCCAATTATATTTCAAGGAAATATACCATGCTTTCTTTTGCTTTATTTTGTTATGCATGCAACGTTCTGCAATAAATTCCACTTAAACAAATTGTCATTAAACTAGCCATTAATCAAACAATAAACAATTCTAGTCAGCTGTGATGTGATGTTAATTGAAACATTGCGAGTCTATAAATGTCTTGGGAAGTCTATTGCAATGACTTTCGAATTGCTAAATTAAACTATGATTCCAGCAGGGTACTTACGCATTAATTAATTACAGATTTAGTAGACTGAGATGGATGAGGCATAATACATTGAATAACGATTAATTTATTGTTGAAGTCAAGCTAACTTTCTTCTGTAAAAATCTTAATAAATAAATGGACTTAAATGACATTTTAAATCTGTAGTAAATAAATTTCTCAAACTAAATTACTAATAAATTCTAAAGTAAATCAAAAAATTATAAACAATACAAAAGAAATCAACGATTTAGTGTTACAATAACCGCATTTCTTCGAAATCCCTAACATGAACCCCTTAAAAATCATTTAAAAAAATCTCAAAGCCTTGCTTAAATTTACCAACAAACAAAGCATTAACTAAAGCAATGTCTAAATAACTCTTAACTAATAAAAATTAAAACAATAATTCTTTGTTGTAATTAGAAAGTTGGATGTTTTGATTTCTCACTTGTGGCGCATATTTATATTTTTTTATATTTATTTTCGCAACCGTGTTGAATGTTCCAATATTGTACGACCCATAAGTATAGAGTGTACCGTGTACCGTGTCTCTCGAATCGCAGATATATACATATATATATATATATTACCTAATATATTGGCAACCAATCCGATTCCAGTTACAGTTACCAAAACGCTGCTCCCGAGCGGAGCCCTTGATTGTCGAGTTTAATTGTTTCGATTTGAAAATTTTGCAGAGGTAGTACAAAACGGCAAATCCATGAATCCAAGTTTCAGCGAAGATTCAGTTGCTGAAACCACTTGCTTAAAAAATATTAAAAATTCAGACGGTAAGTCTACAAGGTCCTCTCCCCCAGGTCCTACAATACGAATATCCAATATCAGATTACTATATCTCACACTATATTGTATTTGAGTGTTGTGGTTGTGTCAATGTTGTGAATCCAATGCATCCCAGAGATAAGATTGATTGAACTTTGAATTGATGTTGTTTGTTGGTTGGTTGCCTAACACGACTCCCCCTGGTCCCGGTCCCGGTCCTGGTCCTGGTCCTGGTCCTGGTCCCGACTGGGTCCCTTCCCCGCATCCTAATCCAGACACTTGTCTTGACTTAACACTCAGCCAGCCAGCAGCCATCGCCGCTGGCCAACAATACCGGCAACCAGCTCAGCGCCAGTGCCGGCTCCTTGGCCCAGTTTCCAGCCGACCAACCCACATCGGACTCGGTCATCGAGGTGGAACCGTCGGGATCCGGGGACCAGGGAGCCGAGGAGCAGGAGCGCAAGAGCGAGACCCGGCACCTGACCATACCGGTGGTGCTCTACGGCTTCCTGGCCGGCAACTTCTTGGGCTCCACGTTTTCGCTGCGCTCGCCACGCGTGGCGCCGGTCAACGAGCGGGACTTGGAGGAGCCCCGAGGTCAGGATAAGTGCGAGCGGAGCAACACCTTGCCGCTGCCCGTCACCAAGGGTAGCCCTGGAGGCAGTCCAAGTCCTAGTCCCGGACACGGACGAACGGGTCGCTTCTTTGCGGCGGCCACGCACTTTCTGGAAACTGGATTCTCGCAGGCCAACGAAGCGGCAAGTGCGTGTGGAGAGTATCGCCAGGAGTAGCGCCTCCTCCTTCGCCTGTGTTAGGATTGCATGCCAGACCAACCCCAGAATCTCCCCCTTTACTGTAGTAGAGAGCAGAAGCTTGATTTGTAGTCGTAGTAGGTAATCGGTGCCACTCGAATCTCCACCCGAATCCGTATCCAAATCCCCTCCAGCCATCCATCCATCCATCCGTCACACAGCGACACCTCACGCCACAACGCTTGCTTCAGTATCTGGGCCGCAGGACGATCGTCCTTCGGCTCCGCATTTGCCCAACTAACTAACTAACTAAGGCTCTCTCTCTATATATCTATATCTACATCTATATCTATATATCTACGTCTATATCTCTCTCGTTGACATATTAATGATAATCCATGTGTATTTACTAATTGTTCCATATGTGTGTGTAACGGTAATTTTGTATGTGTTGTTGTATATTTGCGTTGACGTTGACTTGATTAACCATATCCAAACCAAACCAAAAAAAAACCAAACAAACAAAAAATAACCACCAAGCGAAGCTAGCAACCAAAACCTAACGCACAAGTCAATCTCTCTGATTCACAAATTGCCCGCAGATGAGGAAGATGAGCCGCGCTGCACGCAGCTAACCAATCGGCACAAGACCGCCATTCGATTTATACGTAAGGTGAGTATCGGGAAATGTGGGGAGTGGGGGTTTCCCCACAATCATTTAAGATGCAATATTTATCTTGGGTTCATTACTGTCTTTGCAGCTCAAGTACTTTGTGGCGCGGCGGAAATTCAAGGAGGCCTTGAAGCCCTACGATGTCAAGGATGTCATGGAGCAATATGCGGCCGGTGAGTTGAAGTCAATAATTATATTTAAGACGGATTGTTAAGGGTATAATTTTTGTTTATAATAATAAATAAAACATTTAACATAAATTAAAATAAAACAATATATTATACAAAATATTATCCAGACAGATTTAAACATTTATTTCATAAGATATTATTTTAAAACCTTGTTAAACAAAAATCTAAAAAAAGGGAAAAACAATGCCTTTAAAAATGCAAATATCATTCATTTTAACAATGGAGTGTTTAAATTTTAAGTAATGCTTCCTTATATATTTTTGTTAAACAAGGTTTTAAAATAATATCTTGGGTGAAAAAATAAATGTTTTAATCTGTCTAGATAATATTTTGTATATTATATTGTTTGTCACGAAAAATTGAAGTGCAATAAAATCGTTTGGACTTACTACCCTTATAGTTCTAAAGTCTTTAGTGTTGAGTAAAATAAACAAAAATCTATTTTAAAAAAATATTTAATCTAACTTCTAACTCAAAATTATAACTGCTTAATAAACACAGTTTCATTAAATTAAATTTAATAAAGAGTTTGTAATCTCATTTGATTGATCAAAACTAAACAAACACAATTATATTCCAGGTCACGTTGACTTGTTGGGTCGCGTTAAGATGCTACATTTGCGGTGAGTATTTTAGCAACCAAAAGATCATTAAAATCAATCAAATTAATTTAACAATATTTTAAATGTATTTACCCTCAGCTTGGATCAAATCCTAGGCAAACAAGGCTCCAAGGCCAAGGATGTGTATGCATCTAAAATAAGCTTAGCCTCTCGAGTGGTTAAAGTCGAGCGGCAGGTGAGATCTTAGCTAAAAATCAAACCTAATAAAAATGTAATCACATACCTAAACCCCATCTAAAGGTTGCTGATATCGAAGAGAAGCTGGACGTGCTGATCAAGGCGTACATGGAGGATCGTGATAGATTCCTGGCTCTTCCGCTGCCAGCCAAGCCCAAAATACATTCCATTAGTCCTAACCACAAGCCCCTGCATCACGCCCACAACCTGGCCATGATCGATGTGTGGAAACGCACGGCGGCCCTCAGTGTGCATCCGGAGCAGGCGGTGACCCCCGCCAGCACCACCACCATACCGCTGCTGAATTCCACGGCGACCGATGGCCCCGAGCTGCGATCCTTGACGGCCACACAGACGGCAACGACGACAACCGATGCGATCGCCACACAAACCCCAATGCCGCCGCACATGCAACATACAGCGACCAATACAAAGGTGCTTAGACTTAGTTAAATATTAATCTTAATTAATTATTAATTATTATATATTATTTATTATTTACAGTCTTCCGTGCTTAACTCATATCAGCTGGGGTCTGACAAGCAGCAGCACAATGATGTTTTTATGACTGAATTAGAGAATAGAACCAAAAAACGTGTTACGTTAAGGTGAGTTTTGGTTTTAATAAAAATACCTGTAGAGATTATGTTTTTATATTATTTATTAATTTTTATTATAATTATTTTAGCCTACAAAGATCCACATCGGAGCCGTATAGCAAGCAGGAGCAACGCATCAACATACCCGATGAGGGAGCCGAGTCCCTGGACAGCAGTGCAAAGCCTACGCCGCCAGATAGTTCAAGTAATTAAATTTAATTAAAGTTTGGTCTAAGAACTAACCTCCATTATCTCATCAAATAATTGTAGAATTTATTTTACTTTCTTGCCAAATTTAAACAAGACTTTTTATTTATTTATTTAAGCTCTGATTCCGCAACAATTTAAACAAGACTTTAATAAAAGGAATATATACATTTTTAATTCTGGTTATTTTTATTTATATAAATTGTTATTGTTAAGATTGATTTAGGCATGTTTGCTTGCTAAAATGTATTGCAAAATATTGAATAACACATTTGACTTTTTTGTTTAATATTAGGAATTCAAATACTTTATTTTTTAATATTTTATACCAGCACAATTATACATTTTATTCATTTATTGACGACATTATTCAAGAATCATTTGTATTTAAACATAAAGAGTTTTACTTCCCTTAACAACAGCTTAAAAAATATTAATAATCTTCCATTTAGTTATACTAATCGATGAGTACGAGGATTTCGAGGAGGAGGATCTGAACTGTGAGGGCGAAATGGATCATTTCCCCTCCTGGGAGATCGACAGTGATATTGGGGTGGAGGTGGACGTGGATGCGGATGCCGATGGCGACTGTGATGAGTCCACTGAAGACACAGCCCTGCTGCAGTGTGCCACGCGCACAGCCATTGTTATAACACCAATTAGCCCAGTAAGTAATACGATAAATCTTTATTTTCCTCCTTAATCTTAAAATCTAAACAAAATCTCTTTCACAGGTAAGCTCCGCACACAATCTTCAGCAGTTAAATGACCAAACTACAACGCTTAATAAATCAAATTTGCTTCCGCCAGACTCTGGCTAGTTAATTGCAAAAACGTAGCTATTATTATTATCATTAGAATATATAGTATTATGTGTACTATGGACTACATATTAATGTCATTTTCGGACATCATTTGTGTTCAAATTATGGAGTAGCAAAAATGAAAACAAACAAATGAAATTCAAATCAAATAAATCTGCTTTAGCAAAGGATAGATGCCTATTGAGGCATTGGCTTTTCGTCTACGTATTCTTCATATTCCATCTCCTCATCCTCCTCAACCTCCTCCTCACCTTCCTCCTCCACCTCTTCCTCGCCCTTTCCAACTTGCACAAACTCAATATTGCCATCATCTTCAATGCGATAGCAGAGCTTCTTGGACGAGGATGGCCCACAGTCCTCCTCCTCCTCCGCTTTCACAAAAATGGTGCCCTCGTGCACCTTTCGCACATGGACATTAAGCTGGGAACTGCTCACGAAGGAGCGACCACAGCCACCCTCGAAGAACTCACGGCACGTGTACTTGGAGCTATGTGCCCGCTGCATGTGCGTGTTCAGGCCCTGGCGACGTCCGAAGCTCTTGTTGCATTGCTTGCACTCGAAGGCAAAGCGCTTGTAGTGCTGGCCCAGGATGTGAACGGAAAGAGACTTCTTGTTGCGGGTGGTGAAGCTGCACTGCTCGCAGCTGTAGGACTGGCCATGGAGCTTGAAGAAAGAGAGGGTAAATGAGTTGCAGTTCTTTTATAAAGTATGTATGATTAATACTTACCCTTTGATGCGCCTCCATTTCGCTTTTGTGATAGAAACCCTTCTGGCACACACTGCAGGCATAGCGTTTCTTGTTGGAATGAACCACATTTACATGAGTGTCGTAATTGCGACGATTTTTAACTATTTTAAAGCACTGCGGACACTCGATGGGCTCGTGCCAGTAGGCATGGTGCTTGTCCAAGGCATCCTGGCTCTTGTAGGAGGCATTGCACAAGGGGCAGAGCACGTTGTCTGGGAGATAAAAACACATATAAACTTTAAAGATAAGAGGAGATGCATGCCTCTGAACCCACCATTATTATGACTCCTTGCCACATGAACAGACAAAGACATCTTGGAGCGACACTCCTTCAAACAGAACTGGCAAATCCATTCCTGGCCTGACTTTAAAGACTTATCCGCCTCCTTGTCCGTCGATTCATGAGTGCGTCGCTTGTGGGTGTACAAAGAGTTCCAGTTGGCATAGGCCTCCAGGCAGTTCTGCAGGGAAATATTAAATTATTGAACTTCTTTTTCCAGCTAGAACTACCCACCTTTTGGTCACACATGTAGTACACACAAATCTCCAGCTTGCGATGCGTGGAATCCGCTCTCAGTTGCTGATAGTTGCGCAGATGATGGCGGTAGAGTTTCATGTGGGAAAAGTCCTTGCCGCACGGCTGGCACCAGTACAAGCCATTCTTATGAATGCCCGACTCGCGATGTGCCTGCAAATCAGACTTTCCCTTGAAGTACGAGGAACAGTACTCGCAGACATAGGCATCGCGCAGCATCTCCGTGTATATCCTGGCGCCAAAGCAGGGCGAGTTCTTGGCTTCCGCGTGCGTGGCCATCCATTCTTGGCTATCGTTTATCAAGCCGCAATTGTGGCAAATGTGCAGATCCCGCTCGATGATCAGGTGCTTCTTCATGTGAATGTTGTAGGTGGCCTCGGTGGCAAACTCGCGGGAGCAGAGCTCGCAGCTTATGATGCTGCCGTGCATGGAGCGCTGGGAGAGGTAGGAATTCAGTGATAATTCTTTAGATAGATAAGAAAATGGGTTACCATGTGTCCATTTAAGCGACCTCGTGACTCGAAAACCGCCATGCATTCGCTGCAGGGGTAAGTGGTGCTGCTCACATTGGCATGCGACTTGTTGTGCTCCATGAAGACAGCGGAATCCCGGAAAGTGCGATCGCAACTGCAAAAGGGAACAACTGGTTAAAGTTTTGATTATATTTGAAATATGATAACACTTACAGGTCACAAAACAAGGTGCCCACCGGCTCATGGGAGTAGTTCAAGTGCTGGAACAGCTCATCGATGTTGGTGCTGGCATAATCGCAGACAAAGCAAGCGCGAGGTCGGTGCTTCTCCAAATGGAATTGGTTGTGGAAGTTGAAACTGAAGGGAACATACAATTAATACATAAAGTATAATATAATTAATATATTTACCGCTTCCATGAGGGAAACTCCTGTGCGCACATCTCACAGTATAAGCGGACACCGCGTTTCTTTTTGATCATATGAGCGCAAGAGTGTTTGTTATACTGCAAAATGCTGGAGAAAGTCATCTTGCACTCCGGACAGCTGCCGTAAATGGGTATTCTAAATTAAATAATTAATAACCATTAATTTTAGAATTATTCCCAGTAATTTTTAACACTCACTCTGCTACGGGAGCATGCAAAACCACCAGATGCATGGCCAGAAACTTGCTGCCCTCGAGTTCCTTGTGGCAGCCCTCAATGGGACACTTGTAGACATTGCCCCTGGATTTATGGGTCTTCAGTGTGTGACTTAGGAGACTCTCAAAGGTGGCAAACTTCTGAGAGCAGTATTTGCACACCGTTGACCATTCAAAGGCTAGTTTTTCAAAGCTGGTCTTGACCACTGTGGACAAGTACTCGGCTATGTCGTCTATGTCATCCTCTGTAGGGCAAAGAGTAATTATAAACCTTGCTTTTGGGTTTTTTGGTTGATTCTTTACTTACTCTCCTTGATCATAACAAAGTCAAAGAGAATCACATGGCTGTCTTCGGTTTCGCCCTCACTCTGGCTGTCCTCCGCCGATGATCGAGCCTTTGCTTTGACTTTTACCTTTTCCAAATCTGGCTCCAAAATATCTAAAAAGAAGTAAAAGATTAATTAAGGAATATAGAGTTTTATTTCAGGGTTTAACCCACCTTCATGCTCGTAAATGTACACATTTTCATCTAGGCTAGGCTGCACTGCGCATTTCTTGTTCAGCAGCACAATTTTCCTTTCGGTTTGCGGCTCTTCGGTAAGGGGATAAGCCTCTATGGTTTCTACTTCCTCACAGATGGCCTCATCATCCTCTGCCACTGCTTCGCACATGGCCTCATCATCGTCAAGGAGGTTTTGTATGAGGACGCTAATGTGTTCCTCCTTTGCTTTGACGGGTGACTCTTCCTTGACGGGGGAATCTTCCTTGACGGGTTTTACTTCCTCTTTGACTCTGCCAGATGGCTTAGATGCAGAAGGCAATGCCTGAGCTGGCGGAACTCTCTTGCTGATCCTGGCACTTGGTTCCCTCACAGGAGGAGCAACCGCTACTGGCTTCAGTAACTTCGCTTTCTTAGGAGGAGAAGCAGCTGCAGCAGCTGGCTTGGCTGCCACTGAGGGAACCTTGTCCGGTACCGGGCTGACAACGGTTTCTTGGGGCGGCTCAGGACTGTCATCCTTGACCTTACCCCTCGCCGCATCCTCTTCCCGTTTCAGTTCATCGATGTCGAACAGCTTGATGAGTGTGTTGACACAGACCTGGCACAGAAGCTGACGCTTGTGGGGATCGGGCGCCACATCCAGCTGGAAGTGCTTGGCCAGCAGCGCCTGCAGGCCGAGCTCCTCGCCGAACTCATCGAAGATCTCCTGGTACTTATATTTCGTATTGAAAACACTACAATGCAGGCAGCTATTGTTTTTTTGGTTTTCCGACATTTTAATCTTTGTCCGTCATCACAATTGTGGCGTTAGGGTATTTTTTTGTGGGATTTTCACAGCACTGCTGCATTTTGCTCGCTCCGAAAATTTGGTATTTTGCGCCAGATGGCAGAGTGACCGTATTGCGTGAATTTTTTCAAATTAAACGGTTATTTGAATATATATGAAAAAATGTAATATTTACTTGTTAAATAAATGTCGTAAGGAACGATATAAAATTGAATAAAAGTGATATTCTGTTTTAAGTTTAAGTAAGAGTGTTTGCCATAAGACTTAACATTGTTTTTTTAAGCACTTTCTAATGTATTCCTTTATTTTTTAGTCTACAAGCAACGTGCTTTGAAATCGTCTACAAACTAATTAACAAAGTGCTATAAGCGAATATTTGCTCTTAAATCTAACATCTTCAACTCCTTATATCCTTTATAAAGAATATTTATTCCAATTTTGCAACTTTATCTTCCATTGATATTAGGCAGAAATCCTAACTATTTACTCGCTTCAGCAAAGCAAAATAGCTGTAAGAGCAGTTGACAATCTGAAAGGAAAGAAAGAAGATATATTATTAAATATAAATATAAATATGCAATATAAACCCTACAGAACCAAAGGCCTCCAAGCTAAAAGTGAAGGTAGAATTAAGAGTGCGCAATTGCAGCGGCGAATTGAAGCGCTGCATCATGAGCAGGATCAGCCGGCGGTTGCTCCTGTTCCATCCCATCCACTGGGAATTGTAGACGCCGTTGCAGAGCCTGGCACTCTGCAAAGTCACCTCATTAGAGGCATAGCAGACGATGAAGATCTGCCAGAGCATCACCAGCTGGTAAATACAGATCTTGACCATTTGGATGAATTCGCCATTGGCCACGGACATGGTTGAGAGACCGAACAGATTAGAGACCAGCACGAGAATGGAGCACATTAGCTGCACGGAGCCCGGCACCTGGATGAAGAGCTCTACGAGCTTCTTGTACTCCACAATGCTGTTGTAGTAGACGGCACATTCGCGCAGTTCCCTGGAGATCCTTACGTTATCCTCGGGCCCATTAACAGGACCCAACTTCTCCAGCCTCAGCACCAGCATCTGCAGCTGCAGCTTCAGGAAACTGAGCAAAGAAAAGGCCGCCGTATCGTAGGCAATGTTCAGGACACAAGTCGGCAGCAGGCTCACAGAGTGAAAGAGGTACTGCAGCCAGTAGCAAATCCTTCCCTGGATGTTGCACATCTCAAACATGGCCAGCGGGAGCTCCTCAAAGCCGACAAAGCAGGGCACCAAGAGGATCAAGGAAGCCGCAAAAAAGGACATGATGCCGTAAAAGTTTCTCATCAGAACCACCGCCACTCGGGCGGATTCCATAATCTCCTTCTCCTCCTGAATTTTGGTGGCAAACTTCGAGGACCTCATCATATCGACGAGTCCTGCCAGCTTCCGGCACTTTAACTTCAGGTGCATCAGCTTGGTCATGCAGGACATCTCGGTGGCGAACATAAAGAACACTTTCAGGATCTCCCGCACATCGGAAATATTGCTCAACAGCTCCAGGGCAAACAGCAGCAGCATTACAGCCAGGATAACCAGGATGAAGCCGAACCGCAGGGTCTGGAAGCGACGCTCCTGGGCACTGGCCCCATTATGGAGGTTCCAAACGCCCAGGATCTGAAAGTACCACATCTGGTACTTGTAGAAGTGCTCCGTTATCCTCTGATGCTGATCCATGCTGGCCGTTCCTTTGACTTTTCCTAGCAACCCCTCAAGAAGAGCCTTTTATAGCCAGCGAATTGCCACATGTGGCCACTAATGAGGCTCATTATGGAAATTGGCTGCACTCGAAGAAAAAAAGGGGGTTAACCTACCGAGCTGAATAACTGCAGGTCGAAGCCCAGGCTGGGATTTAAGGTCCTTATCCGCAGGCTTGAGTGCAAACGTTGCATAAACATCAACAAAATGCGGCGGTTGGGGCGGTCCCAGTCCATCCAATTGGTCTTGTACAGGTCGTGGGGCAGCTCCATGCTGCGATTGGTGACCTCGCTAAAGGGATAACTATTAATAATTTTAGATATATATTTAACAGATTGTTTACTCACCCAGCAAAGTAGCACAAAATGAAAATCTGCATCAGCATGCAGGCCTGATAGGTCATCATTTTGAACACGTCAAGCTGATCGTCGGAGAGCTAGAAGGAAAGCAATTAAGGATTATGGATATGGATATGAGTGTAGGATTTTTTAGTGACCTCACCAGCGCAATGGCATAAAAGTTGGCAGTCAAAACCAACACCGAACAGAAGATCTGCACCGAAATGGGTTTGCAGAGCAAAAGTTCCACAGTTTCTGTCAAGTCCACAATTGTCGTGTGATATCGGATGCACTCCTTCAGCTGCTTCTCCACGCAACCATCAGCGCTCTGACCACGTCCCATCTTGTGGAAGCGCAGCACCAGAATGTCCAGCTGGCACTTGATGAAGATGAACAGGGAGCAGCACAGGGAATCGAAGCAAATGTTCGTGACACACGACGTGGACAAGGCCAGGGACTGGTAGAGGTACAGGCCCCAGTAGCCGGGAGAGCCAGGATTGTCGCCAAATGGATTGTATGTGCTCAGTGGGAGATGACACCAATCCAACAGCAATTGAGGCACCAGGATCATGACCAGAGCTGAGAGGGACAAGGCTGCGTAGTAGTTGCGCTGCCTGCGACTCGTTTCACAGGCGGCGGTGAAGGTCATCTCCTCCTCGGCATCCCTGGGCCGGAAATCCTCATCATCTAGCCTCTTGAAGAGCTCCTCCAGGGCAACATTATTGAGTTTAACGCTGATCAGCTTGGTAGTGTGTCCGGCGCTGGTGGCCAGGACAAATATGGCCCTGATCACCTCGGACATGTGGCGCAAGTTCCCCACTACGTGGAGGATGAGGATGAAATCGAAGAGCAGCACCCAAAAGCCCATTACGTGGACATAATTGACCTGGTGGAAGATCCGCCGCCAGCGTTTCTTCTGAGGCCACAGCGAGAAGATGTTCATGGTGGCCTTCTGGCCCCTGTAGAAGATTTCCACTTGCTTGTTGTCCATTTTAATTGAATCTATGGTTCTCTGGTTTGAAAGAAGCCTTTTTATGGCGCTTCTAGGAGCATTTAAAATGTCATTAGGAGGCTTCTAATCGGTTAGCTAATCGTTGTGGCGTTGTTTTCACTAAGCAATTATTCATTGGCTACTAAATACCAAGAAAAAATTCCATAATCCAATATAAAAATAAGTAAAATAATGCATAAACTAAAAAATATAATATTATACACTTTGAAATTTTTAATTTAGTATTAATAAAGCCCTAATTCTTTCATAAGTATCATATTTTCAAGACCCTCGTTCTTTAGGTTCCTAATTATCTTTTCCCTTTAATAAAACCCACTTCCACATTCGTTCTCATTTATTAAAACTCTGTTTTTTCGTCAGTGTATGCTCTCTTAGGCAACGAATTTTCGCATTTTCAGCCCAACTGCGTCCGTTAAATAAAAATATTAAATTATTCACGCGGCGATTATTACGCAGGCCTAACGTCCCTCCTTGGCCAAAATATAATGAAATATGCATAAAGTGGTGTCCCTGGTCAGAACGGAAAGTGCTTGGGATCGCAGCAGAAGGTGAATCCATCATCGGGGTTATTTGGGAGACTCAGGGGGCAGTTGACTGGATTGCAAAAATGCGGGCACTGCGGCCTCTCCCTTTGGAAGGTATTATTGTAGGTGAGAAAGACGTAAATTCCATTACCACTGGCATCCCGCACCACCTTGTACGTCCACTCGGGCACTGGGATCTTGGAGCCGGCCAGAAAAGCCCCCTGATAGACTCCATTGGCGTCCGGTAATTCCAGGATCAAGTTACCCCCGGACCTGACACGGAAATAGCTCGATGGCGGCACCTGACTGCGCACCCAGCGCTCGATCTTCTCCCAGTTGCCATCGTTAATGGACTTGAACTGCGGCACCACATTCAGATAGCGGAAGGTGCTGCCCATTTGGTCCACGAAAAGGAAGTCCGCGGAGGCCACCAAATGCCCTCGATTGATCACCAAGGATCCAGCACTGGGCAAGTAGGACTGCCCGTCGCCGTAGATGCACTTGAAGGCGTAGTAGATGTTGGACTTGAAGTACGCCGATGCCTCCTGGGGACTGAACATCTCATCTGCCACAAAGTCCACGAAAGGTCTTCTGGGAACTGTCAGATACAAGAAAGAATTATAAGTATTTAGGGATTTAGGGATTTATTCTTTAAAAAAAAAATTAATTAATAATCCCCTTAAGTTAACTTACAAAAGGTCTTGTAGTAGACATCGCTCTGCGAGTACAAAACTCTCCCACGACTTGCATCGAAACAGGTGCGATACAGCTCCAAGTTCCTGCCCTGAATCGTATAGCCCACGGAATACAAGGTTCCGGAACAATCACTATCCCGAATCCGCGACAGCATTGGCTGCATGGGATTGCCACAACTCATGGGCAGCGCAATGGAGAACTGCCCGTTGTCCAGACATTGCGTCTCCACCACATCGGAAGGATTGCAGTACATAAGTAGGGTGACGCCAGTTGGAACGATTTCCCTGCGCTGCAACTGGATGGTTCCACTGGCATCGCGATAGGTGAATATACGGTTCGATTGCTCCACCATATGCTGAGCTATTCGACAATCGCCCTGCACTTGCATAACTGCTCCTAAGATGATACGATTTTGGTATTTAATTAATTAAAATTGCTTAAGCTTACCCAGAATGCAAAGGAAAAGGAGCAGGATGACTTGAAAACCATGCATCCTAGCCCAGGACATTAATTACTTTTAAATTTTGAAAATATATCCAAGAGAGTTACGAATGGAATGAATGCTTACATCTTACTATAGTTCTCGGGGAGTCCCCGAAATATATTTCTATCGATATTTAATAAAAGGAAACTCAGTAGCCTGAATTTATTCAGTACCAATAGGGCACAAGGGTATCACTGTGGACGGCAGTCCACTCGGGACCATTTATATCTTGATCGAAAGGGATTGTTAACCTCTTTGAAACAGCATACTAAGATTTTTCAAAAACGGATTAGTTCAGGAGAAATGGGAGTGATAATTTTCAATATTGGAGCTGTTGGGGCCGGTGGAGCAAAACTCAAAAAATGTGTAATGTTGTTGTAATCTAGCTTCAAATACGCATCGAATGACACCTCAATCATCCCGATCCAATACTCCGTTCAAAAGATTTTCAATAAACAAGATTTTAACGGCCTTTCCGAAATGAATACGTTTGTCCTGTTGTTTGTCTGTCTGCCTGTGTATCGATTTTTTGTTTTAGAGTCCTGGAACTACTTTTATTTTATTAAACAGCTCGAGCTGAACATTTTTTGTTCTACGACTTTTTGGGTTTCCCGCTAGTTTGGCGGGAAAACAGCTAAAAAAGCTAGATTTCCCGCGCCCATAATTTCTAAACGACTAAAGCTACAGAAACGTGCTACATGTCGTTAGAAAGGTATTTTGAAATGGTAATAGCTTTGCCGTGACATAATTTGTCTAAATATAATATTTAAGAATTTATAATTCAAATTAATATTTTTTTTTGAGTATTTGAAGTTTTTTTAAAAATGGCTATAAGGATTTTGATAGTCACTCAAGGCCATATAGTTCTTGAGATTACTCAACTTTTGGTATATAACACATATCTGGGAAAATTCGCTTTCTCGAGATATTACTCATTTAAATTAGTAGCAAAGATCACCCACAATGCTTTGGGTACCGGGATTTCACAGTCGGACATACTCGACTTTAGCTTTCCCACTTGTTTTGTGAGCCACTGTGCATTGAGCCATCCCAAGCAATAACTGTATTTTCTAGGAGTGTCCGTGGCCTATTTGGAAATAACTCTTTTTAAAATACTTACTTTACATATAAAAAAATCCAATTAAATCGCGACAAATACATACACTTTCTGCTTGTTTTTTGACAGTCCACTTGTGGATAACACTTTATTGCTTCTATCACATACAAAAGTTGTTGTTTGGTTGCTAGTTGAACTCTGCTTCGAAACAATTGCTCAATTCTTGTATTCGTGGTACTGTACTTCAAGATAATTGTAATAATCATTATAGTAAAATTATGTTTCTTTTTTTTTTGGGTTTTTTTCTTTCTACTTCAAATAACTGATATATTGGTTGGGGTTCTACAAACAAATATATAAGTGTTACATAAGCGATAGGCATAGGCCGTAGAAATAGAAGAAAATTAAAAGTAGACAAAAGAACGAATCGAAATGCAATCGCATCGGAGAATTAAATGTGCATATGCTGTCGTATATCGTAGGTGGTATATAAAATACAATGTAAAGTAATAAAACCTAGAGGTGAGGGGCTGAAAAACGAAATCTTAAATATTTTGCACTAATTCTTGCGTTATTTTTTGGGGTAAGATTAGGGTTTCGGGTTTCGGGTTGCTTGCTTTTGTTACTTGTTCAAAATTGCTGCGCGAAATATCTCATACACATTGAAGCTTATATAGAAAACTATTTATAGCACTGCGTGTAAATGCTAAAAACTATACTTGATTTTGCTCGGCTATGGAGTCTACACTGCGCTCAATTGTCCTGCTTGTTGATCAGCTTCAGGATCACCTTGCCGGCCTGCACATCCAGGGCATAGAGGCTGCCGTCCTTGATCTCGTTGTTGAGCACCTCGTCGGTGACGCTGACCAAGATGCCCGACGGCCCCGAGATGTACACGCAGCTCTTGTTGGCATCGTTGAAGATGTTCGAGCCGCTGCCCGAGTACTTGGAGTGCATGCTCCAGTTGTTGTACAGAGCAGCGGCTGCTGCAGCGGCGGCACTTCCTCCGCCTCCGTTCTCCTGGGCACTGGCCTTGGCCATAAACTCGTAGAAGCCGGGCATCTTGAACAGCTTCTGCTGCAGCTCCTTGGCCGTGTTCGACAGCAAGTAGATGGCATTGTAGCTGCAGCCATCCAAGCTGGCATACAGGGTAAGCCTAGGGGCAATGGTCCTTTAAAAGAGGAGGATAAGATATTAATAAAGTTATTTTATTTTTTTTTAAGTTTATTAATAACTCACTTGGCGCGCAAGATGTTGAACATGCGAATGCCATCGGCCAGGCCGCAGATCTGTATCAAATCCTCCTTGGACATGCTATAAATAGACCAAGAGAGCATGAAATTATTAGAAATCAATAAAAATATAATAAATCAGCTACAAAAAAATGCTGCGTTTTGAAACTGTTTAATTATAGAATATATATACATACATAATAGAGCCATAAAAACCATGGGGGTAGGCTCCCTATCTTATCAAAGCTATATATTAATCATAAAAGTTACTTATAGTTTCTTTAATGTCCCAATTATCAAGTTGGTTGTCCGATCTAGTTATCCAATAGACGCGTTCGCTATCTTTCACTTGTCAGTCAATAAGATTACACAAAATGCTAATAAACTGATTGAAACATTGTATTGAAAAGGCAATCTGAACACAACTCAAGTACACTTATTTTCCTCAGACGGTTCAAGTCTTTTTTTTATGAAAAATTGTCTAGGAATTAGATCAACTCTTCAGTTATTATGTGTATAAGTCTATTGCGTCCATAGCTGTTATCACTCGGTCTATCAATTATTGTTTATCTATTAAAATTGTTTGATTAAACTACTAATTTAGTGGAAGGAAATTTTGAACGAAATTGTTTGTCATGAAAAGGGGGTCAAGTAGGAATTCGATTGGGAAGCGAGTTAAAATCTAACTAATCTAACTAATATTTATTTCAACACGACAGAGCCAGTAAATAATAAATAAATCTAGTTTGAAGCAAGGAAAAATAATAAATAGCCAGTAAACAAACAATAAATCAAGTTAAGACCAGGAAAAAATAATAAATTACCTAACAGAACCAGTAAATAATATAAAAACCTAGTTGAAATTAAGAAAAAGAGATACATAAAATTTTATGAGTTTAACTGAGAATAATTTGAAGTATTTAAGAGATCTATTTAGAAAACTATTTAGAGAAATAAATCATTAAATCTATACAAATTCGAAGGCTTGGAATTAAGGAAAATGGCATTAGAAAAATGTCTAGTTTCTTTGATATGAAAATAAAATGTTATAATTTAAGGCTAAGGGGTTCCTTAACTATAATTAAGAGAAAGATTAACCTAAATAAATTACTCTTACTTTAACTTAAAAAATAAATACAAAACTCATAACAAATCTAACTTTTCTACGGCTTGAAATTAAGGAAAATGGCATTGGAAAAATGTGTACTTTCTTTAGATTTTGTAATTTAAAGCCAGGGTTAGCCTTAAATGTAACTAAGAGAAAGATTAACCTAAATGAATCACTTTAAAATACAAAATAAATATAAAACTCATCCCAAATCCAAGTTTCTCAAGTATATATTCAACTATATCAACATACCGCATAATATCCGCTCCCGAGAAGTGGGCAAACGTTGAGAGATAGGCCGTGAGGCGATGATGGGTCAGCCACTGCGTCACTTGGGCGGGCGTCGATTCCGGCATGATGTTCTGGTTCTGATTCAGAGAGTGGACAACAAAGGATGGTTTAAGTTAGTTAGTAGTTGTTACTCTCTCTCTGCTAAACAGAAAAACCTACATAATCGTCCATGTCGGCGGGCACATGCTGCGGCGATACCATGTTGGTGGCGTCCATTAGCTTCAGAGTCGGTGAGTTCGTAGACGTCACCGAGTTGATGGCAATGGGGCTGCTGCTGCTGGTGGCCGGCGAAGCTGCACTTGGGGCAAACGGAAGCATCCCATCGTACTTGGGTATATGTACGGGCGAATTGGGCCAGAGTTTCATACTGAAAGGATTAAGGAAGATAAAGACTGTGAATAAAGATTCAGTTTATATTCTAATATCTAGCTAAGGGATCCTACAAATCCTGTATAGCTCGTTCAGTAGCTGACGTTGGCAGGAGCGACGATCCTTCAGATGCAAGCGCATGTTCACGAATGCGCGGGACTCAGCCATCTTTCAGCTTTTCAGATTTCCCATTTGCCCCGCGTCGGGGTAATCTGGTTTGTTTACGACTACGAACCCAGCCGATACCCGATACGGCCTGTTGCGGTCGATTGGGGCTGGCCAGGCAGGCTGCCTTAAACCCGTTTGGAATATCTGTTTTTTATGGGGAAACTTTTCCCGAGTAACCCTGCTCCCCCTTTCTGCAGCCATTTCCTGTTATTCAAATGGCTGAATGCATAAATAGGATGTATTATCCGATCGATATATTCAATCGATCCTAACAATACACAAAGAAAAACCATCATATCATTGCCATTATTATTATCTAGCTCTCGCTCTCTCTCTCTCAAACAAAATCATTTAAGCAGAAACGAAAAGCCAGAAAACCGGTTAAAACAACTTTAAACTATAAATAGCTTGGAGCAGACAGCCAACAAAAACAGCAACAGCGAATGACCCAAAGCAGAAAGCTGTGATCTCTTCGGTGATCTCTCTTAGCGCCGCCAATATCCTTTAGTTGGTCTTCTCTCGCGGTCTCTGCGCCGCTCTCTTCCGCTCCCAAACTCTCTCCCAGTCAGCTCTCTCTCTCTTTGCTATTCTCTCCCGATTCGATATGATTTCGGTTTGGCTTTTGCTGATCATTTCAATGCAAATGACACAAACAAAATGATTTCCTCTCACCGCTGCTCGGCGGTTGTTACGGGAAAATTCCACTGGGAAAGTGCGTAACGCAAGTGTAAGGTAATTGCGGAGGGCATCTTGCCAAATTAAGGTTAAGGTGGCTCTTCAGAAGTACTCTGAATTCGATGATTGAACATTTATTGAGATGCAATGTTTGTTTATAATCAAAGTTCTCAAATAAACATCTTTGGTTTTATTTGTTTTCTTCGCATTATGGCTTCCGGGGCAACAAAGTATTTCAGCACAGAAACAAAATAATCATAAGAGACTGTTAAGCACTGAACAGAATCAAAGTAATCAAGAGAGACTGTTGAAGACTGTACTTAAACATGATAGAAGTTTATTATTCAATCAATTCATAATTATTAATGGTTTGCGGAATGTGGTATTTACTTGTTCTAGTTCTCGAAATGAATGAATCAACAGAAAACCTACTTGAAAGCAAAAACAATATATTTTTTGCCTTCACATTGAACACTAATTACATTCCATATCCTAATTGAATCAATGAAATATAGCCTAAGCTAACATGTACTGCTGTTTTGTTCAATATAAAATATAAATGCTGGAATGAAAACATTGTGCCTATACTGTACGTGTGTCGGCAGAGCGGTTGCAGAGAACCTTACTAATTCCATACATTCCACAACTTCTACGTTCTAATTAATAAACCCTTCTTTTGCACAAAAAAAGAATGTACATTCACAGGAAATGTGAAAAAATGTCATTTATTAGATGCATTTTAGAATATCTCACAAAATCTTGAAAAACCCCAAGCTTATCCCTATTTCAATTAAGCAAAAGTAGGTTTAATATTTTAAATATCCCACGAATATACTTTGACTAGACTTACAACCCTCCCTCAGGGCCCTGAACCGCACTGTATTGAGAGGAGATAAGGAACAAGTATCTACGTGATACGTAATATGCACTTGATCTTAACTGGATGTTATGTAAATAGGGGACTAGGGGACTGCAGTTGCTCGCTGGGTTCGTAAATCAAAAAGCCCCGGGCAGTAGCTGTCACATAAATAAGACTTGTGGAAAAATTGGCGAACTCAATTGGAAGATTGCGGGGCTGCACAGCGAAATAAATTGTTGCTTAATTCTGGAGCACATGTGGCTCTCCCTATTGCTCTCTGGGAACCCTTAGGGAAGATCTCTCTGAAAAAGTGTAATGCCAGTGTACTCACTATTCGGGACTGTAGCAGCCAGTGGTGGTGGCGGGCATCACCAGATCCAGGGATATGTCATTCATGATGGTACACTCGTAGCTGGGCTGGAACTTCTCCTGCTCCGATTGCGGACGCTTTTGGATCTTCTCCCGGTCCTGCTTGTGCTTGCGATCGGCGCCCTTTAGCTTAAAAACCTGCAATAAAAATTAGTTTGATTTAATACGAGTTTTAAGATAATTTTTAATGTGCAATTTTTTTGAATAACTAAACCTTAGTCTTAGATTTTATGATGAGATATTTATTATAATAATAAATTGCCGCAATTTACGAGAATCAGAACTAGAATCGACGCCCGCCCAAGTAATACAGTGGCTGACCAATCATCGCCTTATGGGCCTATCTCTCAACGTTTGCCCACTTCTCGGGAGCGGATATTATGCGGTATGTAGATATCGTATTTCTCCTTCTAAAAAATATTTATTTCGTTACTGGCAACTATTTTAAAGCCTTGATAGTTTAGTGTCAAGAAAGAATTTGTATGGTTCACAAATACGATAGTTTGAGTTAATTTTAAATCTGGTTAATTATTTTATTTATAAATACTTGGAACTTCCTTAACTATTATTTATTTTCGTAGGCAATTTAAGTGTCTTCTTGAGCTTCCTAAAACAAACGGCTTCCTCAACCAATTAGGAGAAACTAAAAATTGGCATTTACTTGTAATGTAATAAGTGAAGGCAGTTAGTCATAAGCACGTTTGTATATAGTCAATATATTTTATTGGGGGTGGTTTTCAACGAAATAGCAAACGTATAATGAATCACGAAACTAAAATCAATATATTTCTACTGCTCAAAAAAGATAAATATATTATACAGTAGGAGGTTTTGGCGGTCTATCCAATAAATAAATATATGTACATAATACATATTATATATCTTATATAAAACTGCAAAGAACTTTCCTTGCCTAATAGGCTTAATTCTATGGAATAATGTACCCTCTTTGAGGAAGGAATTCAATTCTAATATATAGAGCTTTAAGTTTCAACTCACCTTGATCTGACAGGCAGCGGCATGGACTGCCTGCTTGGCCGGCTGACCGCCGCCATTGAGAGACCGTTCCGGCGATCCTGGTGCTGTGGAGCCACCGGTTGTGGCACTGCCGTTGCTGTTACCACCGTTGCCGTTGCCGTTGCTGGCGCTGTTGTTGTTGCTGCCGGATGCTACACCCGTTCCGGTATTGGTGCTATTTGTGTTTTCTATATAGGTTTCAATCTGCAGTCGGAAGGGTACTCCCTTCTCGCCGCCGTGCTTCTTTGGGGTAAATTCGGTTGAAATGCAGTTGACCTTGATGTAGACGCCGACCTCCTTCAGCGGGTCCCAGAAGATCTCGACGGTGTTCAGCGAACTGGAGCTGAGTGGCTGCGACACGTGGCACAGGCCGTACGATAGCGGCACGTCCACCTCAATGATGCGTTCGCCTGGGCGGGATTGCTGCCATTGCTGCATCTGTTCGCGCTCCATGAACTGGAGGCGGCGCTCATGGAAGCAGATCTTGATCACGCTCTGCAAGAGGAGAAGTAATAGGGAGGAGCGGATGAGCGAATGGCTATATGACTTCACTCGGAAAGTTTTCGTTTTCGCACACGCAGATTTCACATGTACACACACACAGAGTACTT